>CM035196.1:17327412-17381806 GCA_020233015.1 Callinectes sapidus
AGAGAGAGAAATCAAGAAAGCAAGCAAGCCGCCCATGGTCGGGTGCTCTAGAACAGTGGACGGATTGTGTGTATGTGTGATGGGGAAGCAGTCAGCGCGTGGTGTACATGCAGTGACGGGGCGCCGATGGAACAGTGACGTGTCTTCTGTCTGTCTGTCCGTGTGTGTAGGTCGTGTGTGAGGAAGCTTGTTGATGCTCTCTCTCTCTCTCTCTCTCTCTCTCTCTCTCTCTCTCTCTCTCTCTCTCTCTCTCTCTCTCTCTCTCTCTCTCTCTCTCTCATTTGGATTTTTGCCTTCTTTGTTTTGCAAGAATAATGAATTTGCACGATGGCATTACGGAAGGCTGTGTTCACCTGTCACGCGGAGGACAAAGAGGTGTTAATGAGAGCCAGACACGTGCAGAGAGAGAGAGAGAGAGAGAGAGAGAGAGAGAGAGAGAGAGAGAGAGAGAGAGAGAGAGAGCACCCTTTGGCCTTTAGTGTAGAAAACGCGCCGAAAAAAATATTATATAGAAAATCTCTTGCTGAAATCTTTATCATTATTATTATTTTCATAGTTTTATATATGGTTTATTTAGATTCCGCGTCACCTCGTTTTTCTTCATCTTGTTTTGTTCACTTGTATTTAGAGATCTTCTCCGTCCAAGATGGATCGCCCAGTAAGAGAGAGAGAGAGTTTGAATCAGTGGAACGAACATTAGTCCCGCCAATTCCTCCCTTCCTCGCTTAAAATTTTTCTTCCTCCTCTTCCTCCACTGAATAGTTTGTTCTTCACCTATTGACGAACTGTGGAAAAGAGCGAGCGTGGCGTCGATGAATTATCCAACACACACACACACACACACACACACACACACACACGAGTAGGTCGATACCAGTAAGTGGCCAAGTGAGGTAGGGGAGGCACGGAACACTCTACACAAGGAAGAAATCACACTACGACGTTCAAATGCAGTTCCCACGAAGTCACACACCCGCCACCTCCTCGCTACCTACGTCGCTAGGATACACACACACAACCTTGCACATGTACCCTATAAACCTGCTGTACTGTACCCTATTGTAACTAGCCTGCTGCCCCACCCTGCCCTTGCCACTAGCGGTACTGTGGCCTGTATTCAGCAACCCTTTGCCCTCAACACGACTGTTTTCAAAGGCAGCAGTGATGATTTGCCGAGTTCTCTTGACTGCTATTCCTGTTTATACTGTTAATATCTCTAAAACCATAAAAGGAAGACCGTTAAGAACCCGTGTAACTTCTACTGGGGAATATTAAGTATCCATAGTACGATGCAGAAGTGTTTCAGGTTAATTTTCTTTCTCAATCCCAAATATCACGGAAACCAATTTTGAAAACACCTATGACCACCATTAGAGCTTTTTAAAACTGTCGAAATGAAGAACTCTTTAGGAATACGACCCCCAAAAGTTATCTGTACAGGGAGCACGACCTACCCACCCACAATGCCTTGGCTCTCCTTGACTGTAGCCACGAAGAGCCGAGTTATTGTTTCGCGATGAACTGAGCGATGTGGGTCAGGGGGGTGAAAGAAAACTCGTGATGGTGATAGCAATAGAAAACGTAGCCCGAATTCTTTTTTCTTGTTTGAGTTCTTTCCTCATTATTATTGGCGGAACTCAACTTCACAAGGTATTCGCTTTCATTGTAAGAGTGTAAGTGAATGTGTCTCGTTTTAATTTATAAGTTTAAGAAATAAGTAGAATGAAAAAGGAAGAAGAATGAACTCTAACGGGACTGATATAATCGTTACAGCGTGAGGAATTAAGTACGGCGCGCTGTGTCGTGAGAGAGAGAGAGAGAGAGAGAGAGAGAGAGAGAGAGAGAGAGAGAGAGAATCGATTGGTAATGTTATAAGTACTGTAGTTGCTTCAAGACAGAAAGCATGGCCTTATTTATTATTATTTATGGAGCTTCATTCCTTCTTTTAGTGGGCTCTCCAACCTCATTCCCTTCCTCTCTTTCCTTCCCCACTCCCACCATGATTGTTGGGAGAACAGCGAACAGCGTTATTCTTGTTATTGTTGATGGTAGTGCGTATTACTGTGTAGGAAGCTTTGGTGTTTGGAAGATAGAAGATGGTTTTGCTTTGAAATTGTGTTGTCTTTCTTTTCTAACAGCAAGGAACGGTCTTTGAAATATTTCAGGCGTTGTAGCTTTCTTTTACTTTACACATTTTCTTGATTTATATATTACTTTTTTAACGTATGGAAATCCTCCGAAGCTGTCACTACTACTACTACTACTACTACTACTACTACTACTACTACTACTACTACTACTACATACCATTATCATCATTACGTCGTTCCGGGAGGGGGAAGGAGGGCATATTTATGTAAAAAATGGGAAAAAAAATATTCACAGAAGCACAATAGGGAAGGGAAAATACTTGGCGAGTGTTGCTGAAAAAATGTGAATAAAAAGTATACTGCACACATGTATATACATTTTCAATATAATTTGATTTCAATGCAATACGGAATGATTAGGAAGCAATGCAGTAGGTGGAGATAGATGGTGATAGTTAGGTGAGCTGATGAGGTGAAGCAGCAGCAGCAGCAACAGTAGTATTAATAGTAGTAGGTAGTAGTAGGACGAAAAAACAACAGCACGAACTTGGATGGGAGTTCAGTACACTGGGTCAATTATTCAAACCATTTTTGCGCAACACGGCGTGACAATGAAGACTATAAGAGGTTTAAGACGACGCCAGTACAAGAACATATGAAAAGGCCGGGTGAAAGTGAATGAATAACTGAATGCGTCTACAATAACTTTTACTGCATGATCCTTTGCTTTAGTCATGGCAGAGAAGCAGCAGCAGGGAAGGGAGACAAGAACGGGGGTGGGGGGGGGATATCTTATCTCTTCAACATTACTTGCTGCTTTTCTTTCCCTCGTAGATGATCATCGTTATATTATTCTGTTCTTTTCTTTTCATGATGCTTAATGTCCCGTGCCCTGTCGTGGTGTATTGTGTAGTAATTTGTTGTTCAGTGTGTGTGTGTGTGTGTGTGTGTGTGTGTGTGTGTGTGTGTCGGTATTCATCCCAGGATCTCTTCACTCGTACTCCTTTTACTGTTGTTATTCATGTATACGCAGGATAAGAAAAACTAAAGTACATGTGTTTGTCCCTTATTTTTACATGTATAAGGAAATTTTCATCGAGGTAGTTGATTCGTATTTCTCGTGGATCGTTTATTTCCTTACATTCAAGATAAATAAAAAAAAAAGATACATTAATGGGTCTTTTATATTTTCCCTTATATATTCACGGTTCGTTTGTTAAAATATTCCCTCAACACGAAACCACATCACCCCGTAGAATTACCAAGAGAGGAAAGGATAATGACAGGAAGGAGAAGAGGGTGCGTCCTATCCTATTTAGTAAGGAAATCTTGCGTAACAGGCATAAGATGAGAGAACATACTATCTTTGTGCTCGACGGCTGGCGCAAGGCACGAGGACAGGAGGAGGCGGCGGAGAAGGGATGAATGGGCAAGCGCAGGAAAGAGATGGAAGAGCAGAGCAAGGCAGGGTAGGGCAGGGTGGGAATGATGATAGGTTAGCGACGGTGCGGGTATTAAGATGTGATGAGGTGATCGCAGGGTGTCTGGGAGTGAGCAGCGGTGCAGTGACGGCCTAATGCTGCGGAGGACACTGCCTTGTGGCGATAAGGAAGATGAACGAGTGGCAGGTGATGTTGTCTGCCTGCTTGGTGTTTAATGACACGTGTAACATTTTAATGGAGTGCGAGGAGCGAGCAAAGGAGGAAGGAGTGGTGTGTTGCTGTGCAGTGAACCACGAGGCCTGGCAGGTAGGTAAGGTACATCCAGTCATGATACACGAGGACACACAAATTGAGAGGGAACTAAGAATACTGCGGAAAACTGTAAATAGGCACATGATTTTGTTCTCTACTGGTTTGTATTCTTAATGGATGCTTAGAAGACGTGAATAAGGGAGGTGGTATGCCGTATTATGCAGTACCATGCCGTGCCCGCGTTCTGATTTGACGTGAGGGATCGATGTGCGGTGATGTGCATAGTTGAATGGTGAATGTTATTATTTTATCTGTATTGTTGTGTTCCTTATCAGATCAAAGGCAATTAAGGAAGATAAATTAGTAAAATTAACAGCCACCACTGCTTTGCTGAGAGAGAGAGAGAGAGAGAGAGAGAGAGAGAGAGAGAGAGAGAGAGAGAGAGAGAGAGAGAGCTTCGAATCAGCAAGTAGACAAGAACTGACAGGGAAGATACTGAACGTCTGACTACTTTATAAGCTGATGGGAGAAGAATGGAAGTTTGGAATGTTCTCTCTCTCTCTCTCTCTCTCTCTCTCTCTCTCTCTCTCTCTCTCTCTCTCTCTCTCTCTCTCTGGGCCAGGTGTATAGTTCACCTGGCTGCTTGCCACCCCCGCGCCTCGTCGCTGCAGGTAGAGAGAGAGAGAGAGAAAGAGAGAGACTAATTCACATTGTCGTATATAGTCGTAGTTTGATCATAGTATATTGTTACGTACATATGTCTGTTGATATGCAAAAGGTTATCTTTATTCATTACTGTCTTTGGATGGTGAGCCCGAGGAAGAGGGAAAGAGAAGGAACATATTTGTTGGGAATCTCTCAATCGCACGAAATGATTATAAATAGTTTGGTCTTTTCTAAAAAGTATCTATGTTGGCACTATTATAGGAGTTCTTGTTATGAAAGATGCTAGCTTTGTGGATTGGCGTTCGAGATGAAATTTCCATCAGGAGAGAAGAACGTTCATTCATTCATTCATCAGTAGCACCATCCCCAGTCTGAAGGGGCGAGGGAGGGTTCGGATGTTGGCGAAAGAGTGGAGTGGGCGATGCTTGGGGCTTCTCTGAGGTTCTTTTCGCACATGTTGGATGCAGCGGGCATTCACTGAGGAATAGTGAAGCTGGCACGCTGCTCAAGGCGAAATGTATGAAAGTATGTCGAACTGAAGACAGAGATGAAAAGATAGGCGTGGTGACAACGTTGTGTGTGTGTGTGTGTGTGTGTGTGTGTGTGTGTGTGTGTGTGTGTGTATGTGTATGTGTGTGGTATCGTAGGGAGAAGAGTGTCACAGGAAGCAGTGTAGATCCCCAAGACTAGAGAAGGGGTGCCAGTGACGTGTGCGTTGAGGGCTGTCGAGCGCGCTGCCCATCACCCGGCTATAATTATGGCGGGACAGTTGGCATGTAGCACCCTCACCTTCCCGCCCCGCGCCCCCGTGCCCGCTGCGGGGGAGGAGAAAGGGGAGGTGCTGGCGAGGTAACACTACCACCCAGTGTTTACTATACTTGTCTCGCGGCCCTGATGGGGTTGGGCAGTCTTCACGTGGGAGACGGTCACCAATATATCACCTGCAAGGCCCACCTGGCGGCTTGTTACGTGCCATTTCAAGACACCTGGCCAGCTTGGCATTGGTCACAGGATGGGGAGAACCCTGCCCTGCCCTGCCCTGCCCCTTAGCCACTACCCTGCCATAGCGTGCACAACTTGTTACTTGACTACACACAACGACACAGACGCTGTGGTGGGGCACGCTGATTACAGATTAGGGTGCGGGAACCTAATTAATTTATATTTGATTTTAAACTCGTGTATTGTTCACCCTAGACTAATGTTATCTAGTTTACTATAGGTTTTTGTCAAGGTTGTTGGATTATGACGAGCGTGCCTTCACACTTCACTTACGTCAAATATTATTGGAGTCTTTAAGCCTACGTACAGAGGCCGGCCGCCGCTCAGTGCTCCATTCACGGCTTCCCGCCTGCCACACAATGCACACAGAAAACGGACACTCATGGCGAGGGAAGGGGAGAGGCTATTAAATTTTATTGCCGTGTCTAACATTTGGAGATATTGTAATGCCCATTTCATCATCAACTATTTTTACTTCAATAGGCATCCTAACGAACGCAATGAAAACTCGCAGTAAATCCTGGTTCACTTGGTGCACTAAAAGGGTGTGAGTGAATCTGCCTTCTGGTCTCCAGGTTCCTTCCCTGACCGATATTCTAGCACGCTCACCACAGAACGTAACTGGCGCTGCATTATGCTTTTCATCCATACAACCATTCCTTCCTGAAATAAATATAAAGAAAAAGACTATACATACATATATTTGTAAATTTGTAGAATGTATTTACTGTCTTGAGACAGAGAGAGAGAGAGAGAGAGAGAGAGAGAGAGAGAGAGAGAGAGAGAGAGGTGATTTGGTGCGAGACGGAAGGCAGGATGTGAAATGTTGAAATAGTTTTTGAATGGAGAAACTCTGGGAACAGGTGGCAAACTTTTGAGATTTGGATGTTGATATTAATGTAGGGGAGTCCATAGAGGTAGAGATGAAGTATTGGGTGGGGGAGGGAGGCCGTGTAGGGCAGACTTTGATTACAGTAACAGTATGGAACGAGAGGTTGAGAGAAAAGAAAAAAATAAATAAATAAAAAGGAGGGAAAGTGTGCATTTAGGAGGAGGAAGCAAGACTATTGTACAAAATATACTTTGATGCACAGATGGTAAATAAAGAGGGGAGGTGTTTTAGGTGTGAGGTGCTTGTGAACAATTATTGGAGTGGTATTATTTGATAGTTGAATAGTAGTGAGAGAAGTGGAGACAATTTTAGTCAGTAGAGGAAAAATGTGGCACTAAAGCTTGTCTAAACATGGGAATTGTTTTGTTCAAGTGAATATTAATTTATGGTGGTGTAATGATAGCGTCAATAGTACGAGTCATTAGTTTATGGTGGTGTAATAACTCCAATCCTTCTTTACAGAATGCTGGGCCCACACCTTCGCCCCTCGGACAGATGCCTCCTAGTGATGGCATGGGTCCAGCCGGCCCTATGCCCCCGGGCTTTTTTCCGGTAAGTCTCTCTCTCTCTCTCTCTCTCTCTCTCTCTCTCTCTGTACACAAGTTCACCCAAGTCTACCTGCCAACATTTCAGCAATCTCTAATCAGTGGCTCAGTTGTCCTGTGGTGCATGACGGTCCAGGATTTTGTGTGGCGAGGCATGACTCTATGGGTGAACTTGTGAGGAAAGATGCCTTGGTTGTGGCCAGGCTGTTTCATGCCCACAATCTCTTCTTCCTCACAACATTGCTTTTTTACCCTTTTATTTATTTTTTATATTTTTTGTTATTTTAGAATAGAGATGCACTGAGATACTAGGTTAGATTTATCCTGCCTTTGTGGAAGAAATACAAGATGTCTTGTTGACAACTTGAAAACAAAACCCAATTGATGGAGTTTATTCCCCCCTCCTTTTTTATAGCATTGTCCTAAGTTGTGCCAACAAATACTAATTTTCACACACACACACACACACACACACACTGCACGTGATATTCAAGACTGTTGTGAATTACACACACCAACATAAAACAATGTGTGCACCTGCTTATCCATAGGTATACAATGTAAAATTTACACTTTGCTTGCATTTTCATACACACACACACACACACACACACACACACACACACACACACACACATGCACACACACTAATTCTTGTAGTGTTTTAGTTTTTTTTCAACATTTCACTGTATGTATCTCAGTAGAATATTGAAGAATCTGTAGGAGTACCTGCCGAGCCTGAATCAGTAGTGTACTGTAGATTGCTCCTACTTACTAGCTCGAGACAGCTTCTAGTAGCACTCAGAGAAAACAAAACACTTCCGTTCCTCCTCTGCTACCGCCCTGCGGTTTTCTTTCATTTCTAATCTCCCGCACTCGTGTACGTTTCCTGTGGTGAGAGTCAGTGCATGTTCTCTGAAAGAAAACGTTATGCTGTACTATATCTTGACGTTCGCACCGGGGTGTTTCTACTCTTCAGGGCGATGAACCGTAAGCACCTGTTTTTATGAGTCTATATCACTGTGTTCCGCAATACTGAAATTAATACATCTTTCTCTGGTTGACCCATGCACAGTTTCTTTTGCCAATGGTACTTGAGAATTTTTTGGCATACCATCCTTACGAGGCCTTGGGTGTTTTCTTGATGATTATGGTGTTTGGTGACACTCTGGTTGTGTGGTGGGGATGCTGTGGTGGTAACACGGGGATGGCCGCATGATGACCGCCCGTCCCCCAGCACTTGCATGAGGTCCAAGACAGGACCAGCAGCCGCCCCACACAGTCTTGCACCTCTGTGGTCGACTGCCTGCTGCACCCTATCCTCCCGGTGCTCTGCTGCTGTGTTGCTGCTCCTGCCTCCGTTGCTGCTGCTGTTGTTGGGTGTGACGTGAGAGCGCCGCGGCTGCCACACACTATGCTAGATGCTTCTGTAGTTGAGGCCAGCACCAGCCTCCCTGTCTTCAAATAAATTTGCCCGCTCCTTTAGAACGCGTCTGTCAACTCCTACGATACTACTGCAGAAGCATGATCTTCCTCACTCCTGTAGAAATAGCCTCCAATATCATGGAGCTTTAGAAAGAAAAGATCCATAATGATGCAGGGTAACATCATAATTCAATAGGCTACTTTCTTACTGAAAATGTTGAAATAATATGTTGAATTAAATGGCTGAGTTAAGACTAGATAACAGCTGTTTAACTGATCTTTTGGAGTGAAGGCAATCTATCTGAGGATAACCTGAGCCACTTCAGTGTGGGATGACAGGCGCTTATCACTTGCAGACGCCGGGCATGAGACCATCCCCAGGTCCCAACCCCCCCTCTCAGGCCTCCCCCCACCCCCCTGGGGGGCCGGGAGGCCCAGGAGGGCCGGGGGGGAGCCCCATGCACATGAATCCGCAGGTAAGCCCTACCTTCCTCTAGTTAGCATAACCCTGGTGACCATAGATGCCAGCCAGACAGAGGCGAGCCAAGCATGTGGGCCTCGCCCGCTGATGCTAGTAAGGGAGTGAGTGACACACCAGCACACCAGGCTGGCTGTGGCCTTCTTGGCCTTCTTGGTCTTGAGATTGATGGGCCAAGCTGATACTCCTGATGCCTCAACTCGCCTACATTTCATCGGTATGAAGTGTTTGGCAATTTATGGCAACATCTCACCATAGTTTTTGGATTAAAAGTTTTGTATCTTTGCTATTATTATTATTATTATTATTATTATTATTATTATTATTATTATTGTTATAATTATTATATAATTATTATTTTAATTTTACAATTGATACAGGTACAGCACTAATTTAGTGATTCTCTTTGTTTGCAAGCCCTTCCATGTTAGGTTTTTTGATGAACTATTCCAATTATTATAAAATAAATTCATCAAAGATTGGAGTCACATTCTCCTCATCTCTAAAGCTTGTTTAGAAAATGTCCCATTGCTCAAGCAACATTTTTACATATAACTATTTCATATAACTTCAAATACCATTGCTTTAATTCAACTTCACAGCTGTTCTTCAATAACAGATGGGTGGCTCCAATTTACCGAACACCAGAAACCTTCCTTCCAGGGATGCCATTCTAGATGTGAGGAATATGCTAAGTCTCTCATAATATTGGGTGATAACTAACAAGTTATGCAAACAGTCCAAGTGAGCATGTGGTGCATACTTTTTGCCTGGTCTGTGGTGGTTGTAGGAATTTCAGATCACCATAACTAATATTGTCAAGCCTTAAGTAGGTATGGAAGTGGCAGACTGTGAATTACTGACAAATTTGTGGTGTACCTTTATTTTGAGACATTTTATTAGTTGTCAAATAACGTATTAATGTTTTTGATGTTTTTTGTATTTATGTTAATCTTATTTTATTTACCATAGCCCACATCTTGTGTCCAAGCAGTGTCATTTCCTTGGAAAGGCTACAAGGAATGACTGGAGGAGTTGTGCATAAGCCTACTGGTCTGTGGGGTAGTAGTACATATAACCAGGCCAACTAGAGTTAAAGACAGATGCTGGTGTTGTGGCAAGGGTGTAAGGCAGGGCAGGTGGCAGCAGTGGCAACAGTCCTGGTTTTGGTTCTTGTGCTGGTGCTGGATGCTGGTCTCCAGCTAAATTTTTAGGCCAAGGTTGTGCAAATGGCCCAACAACATGAAACTGTTTCCAGCACTGGGGTCTTGTTGAAATGTTTCACAATTAGCCTCGTACTCTGGTAATTATTCGTAGGAAATGTACCACATTGCATTTACGTAATTCTATGTAAAATTCATCCATATTGATGCGTTAGATATGAAGCTTCACCGTTTGAATTTTCAGTTTCAAAATTTATACTGAATGATTTCTGTAGTATGGTAGAAGAAAGTGTAGCTCTGGGTTGAATGATGAAAATTTTGACTAATGCAATTATAATTGGTGATCATCATCAAGAACATCATAGCACAGTTATCATTTTAAGCTGTTGCAATATCTTCTTTAAGTTCTGTAAGATGTGAATTACATTCTATTAGATTATAGAGAAATGATCAGTGAATAGCTTTGCCTGACAATTCTGTGGAAACAGCTGATACTGTTACCCCTCGGCAGGAATATGTGGATGGAAGTAGACTATTGTTACATCAATTTGATTTAGTATAAATATTTTTGTTAAAGATGAGAACCAAGAACATTTATGCCTCTCAAGTAGCCAAGTATTTGGATATTTGGCATTGACTAAAATTACAATATCTACATTACCATTGATGTTTAATGGCATGTTACCTCTTGGTATCTTGAATGTGTGAGTTCGGTGGCAGGTAAAGTTGACAAAAGTAATGTTTAGTAGTCGGTGAGTCATGGTATCCTTGTGCTGTGCTGTACAGAATAGAATAATAAGTACCTACTATTGTGCTTATGGAATCTAACTACAAGAAGAAGAATGAAAGAAATGACAGATACATTGTCATTGTCTTTTACAGCATTGTGTGTGAACTTGCCTAAGAAGTGAGGTTATCAATATTTCTTATTTTGCCCCATTGCCTGTATGCATTGATCAGTGGTTGCATTTGTTTGCTTAGTCTTTGGTGATATGTGTAGATGGTATGTTTTCAGTGGTACATGTTTAGGCCGTGCTTGTCTTGATTCCAAAACAGAAGCAAGATTTCTGGCTGATGGATGGAAATTGTGTAGGCACCTTTATACCTTTATTTGTTGTTAGATACACAATTTGAAAGGCACAAAGTAGGCAATTGCTGCTCTTGTTGTTTTAATGATTTATTATTTTTCAGTGCATCACAATGTTGAGTTTATGGTGTATATATGTGGATTAAAAATAGTTATCTATACGTTTCAGTTGTCCAGAAAGTCTGGGTAAGGATGGAAGAAAAAGGCAAAACGTGTCACATTTTAAACTTGAAAAAATTGTAAGGAATTGCAATGCAACTTGAGGAATGATATTTTTATGCAGTTCTCAATTCAATTGATTTTTCAAAGAACTGGCAACTAGTGGGCTTTTTATTTTCACCATTTTTGTTGCCTTTGGCCAGCTTCCCCCTCTTACATAGAAAAAAAAGTCTTTAAGAAGCAGTGTTTTGTTTTTCAGAGATCCAAATCCATTTTAAGATCTTTTATTTATATCATCTTTTAAAAACAATGTTTAAATACAAATATATCATTTTATGGTGCATTCCTATTAAGTTTCGCTTTAAAGGTATATATATATATTTTTTTTCTTTTTTTCCTTTTGCTACTAGTTATTCATTAATTCATAAATGCCTTTTGATATTGTTGTAAAGAATTTTCCCCATTTTATGATTGTAGCAACAGCCATGTACACAAATCAAAGTTTAGTGCAGAATGAAAGGTCAAGAATAAACAATTGAAATGAATAACCTAAGAAATGCCTGTGATTAAGAATGAGTGTGGAAGTAATGGAAGTGTCAAACATTGTTGCAAGTAGAAATGAAGATTGGTTGAGGGAATAGATTACAGTGCTTGAAAGTTTAATGAGACCTTACAGAAAGCATGGCAGAGTTGATTGAGTATACAAACATACAACTGTGGTAGAGATGGTTGGTAATTTCACTAGAGGAAGATCCTTTGGAATTTGAAGGACATGTTGCTGAAGTGTATGGAAGGAATGGAGAAAAATAAATCAAAATAGGGAGTGCAGAGAGAGGAATAAGTGGAAATTGTTTTGTTATGGCATCCATTAAGGATGGTTCTCAGGAAGTAGTTAGAAGTTAATAGAATAAGTTGTATTGTATGTTGAGAAGGATGCAGAAGATGAAAATATCTCGGTGGGGAATTCCCTGATAGTGAAATTGTGACTCGAGAAAATGCAGGGAAGTAAATAATTGTAAGTTTTTATGCTACCATGTATCAGGGAGATGGAAAAGAGACAGGGTTTTGAAATGAAATAGTATTTTGGAATATAAGAAAATTAATGCAAAATTATATGCCATGAGCATGGAAGCATGTAACAAGGGCTAAGAAAACCTACAAGTAACCTTATAACAAAGTAATACTTACTCTGTTTTATTTTATGGTATTTCCATTTCAGCCTTTCATGTCACCTCGATATCCAGGTGGGCCTCGGCCTGGGGTGAGAATGCCTCAGATGCACAGTGACTTCACTGGGGTAAGTGAACCTAATGCCTTAGCCTTCTTCTCCAAAAATTGAAGTCACTTGCAGTTGTTTCTCAGTTTTATATTACGAGATTCATTTGATGTAACACTAATAATGAATGTATCTTTTTACAGATTTTCATAAAAAATTTTGTTAACACTTGATAGTTATTAGTTTTATAGCAGAGAAAGTCCTTGGATTACATTTAATACCTGCTCCAGCTACCACAATGGGGTGCTAAATGTAACTTTCTTGAGGCTCTCGTCTCTTCAATCATTCCCTAATATTTTATACAAAGTTCTTATTCTTGGTAATATCCATAGAAAGAGAGAAAGGACATACTGTAAAGCCTACCAAACGTGGATAGAGAACATAATGAGTTGATAGAAGTTACCAGAATGGAAGGCAAATGTAAAGAAATATGGGCCTGGTAGAATCAGACATTTAGTTGGACAGTAGAATAACAGAATGACAATTTGTGGATGATCAAAGAAGAATTAGACAAAGAGGTGAGAAATGCAGTTTTCTGAGATGAACTGTAATTGACAGTCAGCTAAGCAAGGCAGGAGAAGATGGAGAGAGGCCTCCACTGGACTTGAAAACAGATGGTAATCACTTGCCATAAAGGAGATGTTAGGATAATGACTTGATACATAAACGAAATGGAAGAGATTTTGACAGTCAGTCAGTGTACTAAATAATCATTGTTGCTTACTTAATGATTTGCTTGTCTTTGTCATACCATCTTCGTTCTTAATTGTACTAAAATTATTTTCATAATTTCTTTGATTTCTTTTAATAGCCTTATTTCTGTGTTAAGAAAATAATCAACTACTTTAATTTTCCAGCCTCCAGCGCAACCCATAATGCCCAACAGTATGGATCCCACTCGTCAAGGTGAGTATAAGACCAGTTCATGCCAGTCTGTCCCTCTCCTGTGTTCTGGTGGTTTGTGGTCTGGCAGTGTGGGCAATGTCATTATCTTGAGACCAGCATAATATTAGCGGACCAAATTTACCATCATTAGATGTTTGCTACACTACACCACTAGGTGTATCCATGACAATGGATATTCAGTGCAAGAAGGTGCATTGAGGCCAAAACCATATACTAATTGATGAAAACTGGCATTTTGGTAACATGTGTTCCTGGTTGTGCAGAACACATCATGTGACCAGTGAAGACTGCTCTGTAGAATAGAATGCCAATTATGATTCTGGAGTTTTTTTAATGAAAATAAGAAATACTTAAAAGAACAGCTGATTTAATTGAATATGAATGTACTCATGATGGAAGATACAGGATAGGTATTGGAATCACCCTGGTATGCAGTGATAAATGACCCTTATCAGGAAAGAAACACTTCAGCTATGCCACCTGTACCTGGAGAACTTCTTGTGCATAAAGTATTAGTGTGCACAGATCTTTTCACTTTTCACAGTACTTTCATGAAGTGTCTTCTTTTGAAGTGCTTTCATGAAAGACTGATTCATGTTGATTTTGTAGTAAATAATGTTGGATATAAATTGTGCCGTACCAGCTTTATGCAAAGGAAGGAAAAGGAACATAGTATGCATGTGTAATAGAAATGCATGAATTTGTATTCATGTTGAATTAGACAGGATAAATATCAGGTTTTATTTATTGATTTAGGTTCACCAAGAATGTTCCTGCCACCATAAAGGACAGGCTTCTAGTCCCCCCCACCTCTCTCTCTCTCTCTCTCTCTCTCTCTCTCTCTCTCTCTCTCTCTCTCTCTCTCTCTCTCTCTCTCTCTCTCTCTCTCTCTCTCTCTGGTACTTACATCAAGGTACTAGTCGGAATGCTTCATTGTAGCTGTACTTGTCATGATTTTAAAAAGTAATTTCTTTAAAGGCATTACATACATGAATCTAATTTGAAGTTATATATATATATATATATATATATATATATATATATATATATATATATATATATATATATATATATATATATATATATAAAATATTGTATGTATGTATACATGTATATATTACCCAAGATATCATGACAGTCTTGCTCTAGCTTGTGGTTATAAGCCAAGAGATGTTGCTTTAAGTTGTCATGCAGTAAGAATTTAATGAGTTGTATACAAATGTAAGAATGTTGTTTGATAACTCATCGTTTAATATTGGTATTTTGTTAGCTGGTAAATATATACACCATTTCTTCATTGCACTTGCATCCTTCAAAGATAAAAGTTAAGTTCAATCATTGAGGATGATTGACTGCATAATGATATTCACAACGAAGGAGTGTTTGAAGAAGCACATGGAGATTAGTGAGAGTTATGTGGAGTGTGGAGCATTAGTTTTTGTCATTAAGTCACTGAGGTTCTTTGAAGAACTTCCATCACAGTGTATGACATATTTTGAAGAACTTCAGTCAGTGTATGACATAAAATAAGGTTTGACTTCATAGCAATACCATAGAATGAGAAAGTCATGTAGCATGTTCCAGGCTTGACAGATGAGCAAGGCTTGCTTTGATTGAGGAAGCACTGCTTAAACTCTCTTTAAACGTTCTGTTTCTATATATCTGTATCTCTATTCTTGTTTAGAATTTTCCCAAGAGAATGTCTGGAACAGAGTAAATGAAAAAATGACAAAGTTTTTAAATACAATTAGGGTGTGATGTAGACATGATTGCTTTACTTGTATGTTGTGTAGAGTGAAAGCAAAGGTTGGTATTGTTGAAACGAAGTCTGTACAAATGGTGGTAAATAGTTGTTGAATAAAGTTCTGTTTGCAGATGTTTGCTGGTTGCAGAAAGAGAGAGATTGACCTACAATAGCATGTAAATGTGGTTGATTGTGTTCAAAAGATGAAAGTTAAAGGTGAATTTAAATATCCATCATGGTATTTTGTCTTGTATATTTTAAGAGCTGGAAATGAAAATGGTTTGAAATCTAACATTAAAAAGTATAGTTAATTAATGCGCTTAAGTGACGTATTTGTGTTGAAGATGAAATTCATGAATTTCATTGATGGATATTTACATTTCTATAACAGTTGTATGAAAATAGGTATTTACGCAACTCCACACCTATTATTAACCTTTCGCACACGTGTGCATGCACAACACACACACACACGCACACACAAAGGTAGCTTGGTTCTGGAGATATTTAGTTTTGTCGAAGTCACAAAGGTGGTTTGGTTCTGGAGGTAATAAGTTTTGCCAGAACTGCTCCTGGGCTTCCTTGAGTTGGATGTAATGATCATGGTACATCAGTTAGCCAGTTTCTTTTTTGCATTATCCACAAGCACCATTTCTCTGTTCAGTGGAGATGGTTAAGAATGAGTTAAATGTCAACCAAATACCTCTATTTTCACACAGCATCAATACCCTAACATCTGCAATTATCTTGCACTCTTTTATGAAAAACGTGGTGCACCACCATAACAAGAAGTTGACTTACTACTGCTATGATATTTGTCTTCCTGGTGAAACTGACAACACTGTTTTGGCAATTATTTATTTATTTTACTGACAACAGTGGTTTTGTGGCAGTAAGTTCTTTTAAGAGACTGAATTTCAATTTCAGTATGATGCACACAGTTTTTATTTAAGTAATACTGTATTACCTATGTTTACATGTTTCACTATTATACTCAGTCTTTCTATGAACAGCACATTAAGTATGCAATATGAGTTTAGGAAGGAAGAGCCCCCTGTTAAATAAAACTCATGATGGTTCTCTTTGATTCATGAGCATGATCAGTCATAATTCATATCATCAAACAACTGCCCAGGGTTGACAAGGGACTGAAATTTTCCAGAAAATCCTGTAATGGAAAAAAAAAAAAAAAATGTAATTGTTAGTTATTATTATTGAAGATAATCAGTTTCAAGTGCATGAGTGTGTACATACTCTATTCAAAATTGTGTCCATTGTGCCTTTCATGCAGCATTATTATTAATTGCATAATTATTTGTGTGTTATTTTATACAATTTATGAAGCTAATCAGAGATGTATGACTTTAAAAATGACATTGACATAGTGAACAGTTTGTTAAAATCATCCCTAAAAAACTTCATATCAAAGTTTTTGACATAAGCTTTGAGTTATTTGTTCAACTTTGCATTAATGAACCATTTCTTCCTCTCTTCCATTCAGGAGATGGAGACTTTGTTGGGTGGCAAGGTAGGAACTCGCCTGGCAAGTTCCCTCTCCACCAATCAGATCTTGGATTGATCCATCTCCATCAGTCAGAGCTCAGGAGTGTGCCATTTCCACCTTTCAGAGCTCAAGATTGATCCCTAGCCAGTCAGAATGCTTAGGAGTGAATCATTTCCATCAATGAGAACTCAGGATTGATCCACTTCCAATCAGAGCTCAAGATTAAAAGATATTGATTTGAAGCTAATCGGTGGTACCATTGATTGCCCTGTTCACTCAGAGCTTCAAGTCAGCCTTTGGTTATAAAGCTGAAAACATGTTGACTTGATAATGAGCTCTGATTTTAAATGTCAATTGCTGCAAATATTGCTGTTCTGCTTTTTGCACTTTCAAACTGTTATTGACACTAACACAATTCAGAGCTATATGCATACCTATACTTTGGTGCTCCTGTGTTCTGTGTTTGTTTAGAGTCCCATCAACCCTATGGCATCACTCTTGTCATCCTTGTCCTCATCATCATTATATATCTTCTCATTTCCACTCCATCACCTGTAGCAGTCAACCCTTTGCCAAACTCTTGTTTTCTTGTACTTGATTCCCCAAATGTTTATTTATGGGAATAAATAGAATCTTAGTTCTAAGTTTGTTTGACATGACAGATAGAATTGGGAATTTGTTTTTTGTTTTTCTTTTTCCACCAGGATTGCCATCAATTCATACAGTTTCTGTAATTATTTAGATTTTGTATTTATTCACACCCTTTTTAAGGAAATACTTAAATTCAAATTTATGTGTAATAATCAGTTGCATAAAAAAATGTCTGGGAAAAATTATACAAGCAGCAGAGGTGTGCATGAACCACTGTTGTTTATAACTATTATGTTTTTAAAGAATGGATGAATATATTTTTCTGCTGAATGCCATCCTTTGCAATAATTTTTTAACTAGAGTAAGGGAAGAGACATGGCATTGATGAGCTTATAAGATTTCATATTGTGCATAATGTTCACTGAATTCATATTATTAGAAGGTGTAGCCATTTGTGTAATAATTGGGTCTTCATTTCAGTTGATACTCTCAAATACAGTAGAACACTGATATGCCCTAAAATTCTTAATTGTCATCTGAAAGTAATGCTACATGTCACATCTGACATGCTGTGTGGAAAAGCATTTTTTGTATGTATTGTTACAGCTTTGAGCAGGCAGTAGTGTTGAATCCTGCCCTATTCAATGTATATACTAAAACAGTAACAAATGAATGCACTGTGATTCTACAGTACCCAATATAGCTACATGCAACATCAATCACAACTATGCCTTTGTTGTCACTTCACAACTTGCAATAGAATTGGGGATTATCAAGATCAGTATGTAGCCATAAGCATCACTCCATCTACAGTACACCAAATGATTTTTGTGTGCAATTGTTGTGATTTTATTTGAAATTATCAGTTTCACATAATATAAAGAACACCACCATTCTGTTTATTCTAAGAAATAAGATTAAGGTTTAGTTGATTAATTCTCTATTAATGGTTGGGCCTAATGACGCAAGAAAGTAGTCTGAGCAGTCTAGTTTGCAGCTCTACTGCAGGGATTATGTTATATACCAGACTGAAATCCTCATAAAAGGATGGTAATGAAGACCAGACCAGACTCCTCTTTCCTTCTAAGTTTCTTTAGGGCAGATATAAAGAATGGAAAATAAATTTTGCCTGTAAAGTAAAACTAATAACAATTTACAGTTCAGAAAACAACAAAAAACTTTGTTTTAAAATCAACACTGCAAATTCATTGTGTGAAATTGATTCACTATTTCTCTGAACTCAATTAGTGGTCAATCAGTGTTCTACTTTGTGTGTGTGTGTGTGTGTATACATGCAGGTGTGTGTGTCTGTGTGTGTAGAGGGAGGTAGGTTAAGAAAGAAATATAAACTTGTGATGAAATTCACATGTACATTAAAACCAACTATTGTAAGCCTTATTACCCCAAAAGTCACTGTAAGGAAAATGTAAAGATTAGAGGAAATGTAGCACATCTATATCCTGTCAAGGTAGTTTTTTATATTGAGTCGCACTTTGAATCAATTGTTTGCTAGTTGAATTCCTCCCCTCCCTTTCCTTTTTAGTAAATCCGCCTGATTGTCTTACCAGTTTGAGTAATGTTGCTTCTGTATTTCAATAGTTGTCTTTGTCATGTCCAAAAATATGAAGTTTGCATTTTGCTTTGCATTTTCAGTCTTCGAGGATCACAATTTTCTGATGCTTGAATATTTACATGAAGCTATGAAATATAGCAGAAGGTATTTCTTTACCAGAATTGATAAAGAATACACTATAGTGGATTAAATTGGTTTCAAAATTTAAATAATTAATCTGTTCCATACAGTATTAATGGCATTATTACATAGCTTTAGAACATTCCATTATAGTACACTAATTTGCTTCTTGATTTGCTTACCATAGATGATCAGTAAAATGCATAAAGTGTGTGAAGGTTATTAAAATTATGTTTATGTACATTTTCTTAGGTCAGAGCCAGTTGTCTACAGAAAGGGGCATATGTGAAGAATCTCTCTCTCTCTCTCTCTCTCTCTCTCTCTCTCTCTCTCTCTCTCTCTCTCTCTCTCTCTCTCTCTCTCTCTCTCTCTCTCTCTCTCTCTCTCTCACTACTACTATGCTTATATTGATGTCTAAAAGTGGATGATTGTTGCTTCACCCACAATTAGTTGACAGCAGTTACTTGAGTTTGTTATAGTTACACTGCAAGTGATGCTGTAACAGAAAAGTGGGAGATTTAATTTGGACATCATATCTTTCTTAAGATTAATTAATTAATGCACTTCACAAATATACTGAATTAAAGGAAAGCAAAAACAGGTGAAATTCATATGGACATTGTATTTGATATTATTTTACTCACCAAAGTAAAAAAAATAAATTGCCCTGTGGTTAGCAGTCCCTTAAGCTCCCAATCTGTCGTGAATTTTTCATAAAGGAAACTTCAGCTTTGTAAATTTCTTCATCTAAAATAGTTATCTCCATATTGTTGATGTGCATTTCTTACAGGGTTATGTATACATATATCTATGATCACCCACTATATTTCCCCACCACCCCTTCTTAGATAAGGCATAGGTAGGCATATCAATTTTGTAGAATACTTGTCTTTTTTTTTTAATTTAAGACATCAGAATGAGATGTGAAAGCAATTTATGCTATACCATGCAAGCTATTTTATATATCTATAGTTTTTTGTTGAAAATGTCAAAGACAACTGGTTCAGGTGTTCATTATTGACATTGTCATCATCATCACCATCATCATCACCATCATAGTCGCCATCATATGTACTATTGCAATGCTGAGAAGACTTTGTGGGGAGTGTTTTGTGGTGATCTTTGTGTAGCCTCTCTGTGGCTCTAGTGATGTTGCTGTACACAATGCCTTATGTCATAACATTCTGTCTGGTCCGTGGTACAGTTCTTGTTTGTTTGTCTGGCTTTGCGTGTATTGTTTATTCTAGTTTGTGTTTTTTTTGGCAATGGGGCATGACAGTCGTGGTCAGATGCCCCGTATTACAGTTTATGTGCTGCTCATTAGCCAACTATGGAGAATTTTGCTTGGTCCATGATACCTTCTGTGATTTTGCTGATTAATGAATTGATATTTATGATGAACTGTTGATAATTGAAATTGACAAGGGCCGTCAAGATATTATCGTGTGTTTGTCATGTGGGCATGGAGCACTTTTGGTGTTTTTCAAAATGAAGATTTTTAAGTATGGATTATTCCTGCAGGTCCTCCCGGAATGAATCCACGAATGACCGGTCCACGAGGGCCAGCCATGGGCCCAGGGCCTGGCATGGGCCCTATGGGTCCTGCAGCATATGGTCCAGGCATGAGAGGACCACCACCTAACAGTATCGGTCCAGGACCTGGTGGACCAGGAGGCCCAGGACCAGGGGGTCCTGGGCCAGGTATGCCAGCAATGAGCATGGGAGGACCAGGCCCTAGACAACCATGGACGCCAAACACATCAACCGTGAGTACACCACACTGCTTATATCTTGGTTATGTGAGCTACAAATGTATTTTAAAAAGTGCTGCATTTGTGAGACTTAAAGGAGCAAATAATTTGTTTTCAGTCTCCATTCCATTAGCAAGATCAAAAAGCAGTTAGCATGAAAATAGCAATAGAAGATGCAATATTCCAGTGGTGAGAAAGAACCTGAAGACATAAGTCAGAGAGAAGGAGTTGATAAGACAAAAAGCTTTTGATTTCACATATCTAATAAGACTATGTGAGTGGAACCCCCTCAGTACATGCTGAGTTCATGTATGAAAATGCCTTGTTTTTCCCCTACAGCCAATGAGTTACTCGTCATCCTCGCCTGGAACCTACGGTGGCATGATGGTGAGTTCTTTGTTTATTCAATAGTGTGATATGAGCAAACATGGCTTCAGTGTAATTAAAACTCATTTTGTTGTATATTTTGTATTTTAGTTGCATTTTTTTCTGCTTCCTTGAATGAATCACTTGTGTTACTGCTACTCCTAATTTTTCACTTTCATCTGTGTCCTTCAATAGTCAGTGAAAAACTGCTTTATATTTCTTCAAGTAGCGTTTTACCTGTTAATCAATAGTTCTGTTTTTTGTGCAGGGTCCGCCTGGCACTGGAGGTCCCCCTGGTCCCGGCACTCCCATCATGCCCAGTCCTCAAGGTTAGTAACATGTTACCAGATGCTAAGTTTGTCTGAAATACTAATACTTCTAGTTTCCCAGCTGTGTTGTTTGAGGTTTGTACTAAGTTAAGATGACACAGATACTGTACATAGTGTGTCCGTAGTGTCACTGATATTTTTGTTATATACTCTTGAACTTTTAGATGTTTGAATGATGAGAGTGCCTATTTATATCAGTTTTAAATACATCCTCCTAACAGATATGCTAGAACAGGCAGAGAAATATTTGAGTTGCACATTTTTTTGGTTACATTTTTAACTTTCATTCTAGTAAAGATATTTTCTTATCTTTATATAACTCAAGTTAGATTTCTTTTGTGATTTGTAATTTGAGGTGGAGACACTAGAAGATGCAGCATTTAGCATGATACCCAATCCTTATGTATTTTGGATCAGCAGAGTGAAAGAGGTTGTGTGGAAAGACGGCAGTAATTACAAATGAAATTTTGGTGGGTTTAAAGAGCAATGCACACAATCTAGGTATTTAGCATATATATATATATATATATATATATATATATATATATATATATATACTGTATGTCATAAATCAAGAGGCATAAGAAGTTAATATAGAATGTACAAACCTAAATGGATTATTATTGGTCTATAGTGTATATTAAAGTAATTTTGTGATGCCATGAATGTTTGTGAATGAATGAAAATTAGTGACAAGAACATTATGTCCATTAATTGACACCATGTTTGCTTCATGGAAAGTTTTGTTTAAGCTAAATATTTCTACAAATGTGATGAGATGGTAATATCATGTAGGGAAAAAATGACATAAAATTGCTGCAACAGAGAAGGTTTAATGAGCTACAGGGTGGATGACACTACACAGTAAGAGACACTGAGAAAACAAGATACTCAAGAAGGCCAAGATGAAGAAGCAGCTTTTCCAAAGAAGTACATGACAGCTGGTTTATATACATTGTAGTTAACATTGCTGGAATAGATTCACATCAAAAGTTTAATGGGTTACTGATTTGTACTCCTAAATATGACACTACTGCCTTTCCTTCCATTTCTGCATTTGACTTTCAGAGAGCATCTTCTAGTGTCCCCTCAGCTCTTTGGGGCACTTACATTCCTTCCTCATCTCCCTAACAGCATTATTCTTCTCTATTTCAATTTTTAATCCTTTATTTCACATGTTAGTATTTCACTTCTTCACTGTACATAATTTGTACTCTAGTAATTATTACTTATCTATCACCCTTACTACTGTTAAAAGAAATAATAATTAAGATTATTATTTGAGCAGATTTATCTTTAATTCATCACAGTTCTCTTGTTTCTTGACTCACTATCTTTGGTGTCTCCTTGTATCACTAACCACTACATGCTTTTTCTCTTGCATATTCTATTAAGTACTTTTTTCTTTAAAAAATAGCCTTTTGTGAAACTGGCATCGATCTTGTATACAAAGTGCATTATATGTCATATTACAAATGTTCATTGAGACAGCAGGTTTCCAGTATTTGTTATAGAATGGCTTATTATATCAGTATTTTTAAGGATAGAAAAGGGAACAGTGTTGCTTACTTTTACTGTTAACATTTGTAATTAACAGGAAATACATGAAAACTCTAGTCAAGTTACCTATGATTAAATTATACACACACACACATACACTCACACAGTGGAGACTCATTTATCTGGACCTCAATTTTCTAAAGTGTGGGCAATCGAGAGAAAATCTGGAAAAGATTAAGAGAAACCAACTAATTTCAATTTAATGTTTTCAAAATGAATTGATTTAAAGTCAAGCCACCATAAGTCAGGATATGTGTACTAGATTACATGTGTACTGCAATAAGGGGCTTATCTAATATTTACACTGTTTTAGCACTTATTACAGACTTTCAATTTTGCCCTTGAAATTGAGGATCAGCTGCATACACATCTACAAACGCATGTATACAATTCAGCTGTATTTGTATGTATTGATGACCTTGACATCTTTGATCTCTGTAATAAATTCAGTGGTGAAATCTTGAAAAGTAACATTGGTAACTTTTTTTAGGGTCGAGTGGAGCTTTCTCTCCCGCCCGCCTGCCTCCCACTCCGCGGCCAGGTACTGCTTTATAGGCAGTTTGGACTCACTACATCTGAGGGTTCCGTTGTAGTTCCTGCCTTTATTCTCTGAAACATCCCCCTTTCAAATTTGGTTTAAATTTTTCATTGTCCATTCTTGTTCATATTATCATTTGAAAGTCTTGGCACAAGAG
The DNA here is from genome assembly GCA_020233015.1 of Callinectes sapidus. Lineage (NCBI taxonomy): Eukaryota > Metazoa > Arthropoda > Malacostraca > Decapoda > Portunidae > Callinectes > Callinectes sapidus. Next base: position 17,351,029 of record CM035196.1, read on the forward strand.
TTCTGAATGGGGTATTTGAACAAGGAAAATTGGCTCCAAATCTTGCTTCTTAAAGATCTTTTAACTGTATATGACGCTTTTTTTTAAAGACACTAAAGCAGAACCCGCATGACAGAGCACTGTTAGTGTTTTATGTTGTGAACGTGTGATATTACTTCTGCTGCAAGTGCTTGAGTGGATCATGTTTAGGTAACTTGATTATGTCATCACTAGTACAACAAGAGATTATATTCATGTGCTGTTTAGGAAGTGGATCAGTAGGTCTCTAGATTCTAGGGTTTTAGTTGTTTTATTTATTTAATTCAGCTGCATCATTTTTCAAACTAAAACAAAACAAAACAAGCAGTAGGATGGAAAAGCGTCCCACTCTCCTGGATTCGGTCATTTCACTTAGCCACTGAATGTGTAAATATCAATTGTTTTGAAGTGCTGCAGTTCCCTTGGATTATTACCCATTTCTTTTGGTTTCCTTCGAGTGATGTGGTGCTTCTGCTAAATGCACATTGATATTGTCACTAAACTAGGCATGGACCTAAAAGGCATGGTTTTTTTTATAGTTTTTTATTTGTTTAATTATAAATATGATTGTTGGCTGAATTAGTGTACTGTGCTTGCATCATTGAAGATTTGAGGACTCCTCATCTATGAAACTTTACTTAACACAGTTTGGTGATGTAGTAAAGGGATAGAAAATATAATGTCAGGCAGCAGAAGTGTTTGTCACTGAAACTTTATAAGCTCATTGACTGTGAGTCAGCCAGAACACCCACATAGTATTTTTTTGTATGCTTGATTAATTGAAGACACTTTAATGTTTTGAACTATTTCATGTCTGGACTGCATTTATTATTATTATTATTATTATTATTATTGTCATCTTTACCACTGTAGAGTGTATGGAGGTGTAGAAAATTTAACCTTTTTATTAAAATTAAGTTTTAGGTTATCTCTGTATACATGAGGATAGAATCCCCTATGAAGGGAGATGGCTCAGATGAGTCTGGTCTTGTTGTGGGAAATGAGTTGATTTGCTCCGTCCCTCACAGTCAGTCTCCTGTGATGTGTTCGGAGTGCAGTGGCAGTGTTCTTCCAATCAAGCCATGGAGTGCCGTTCATTATTATTTGTTTTCTATTTTACTTGTTCAGTTGTTATTTTCCCTCTATGAATATCACCGTATTTGTATAGGAGATAAATTAAGATTTAAGAATTGTGGTTATATTTATTTTGGCAGAAGGGAGTTCAGGTGATATTGTATTGGTAGCTTACTGCTTCATAAGACTGCTTGTATAAGTCTTCTGGAGTGATATCTTGAATATGAAAAATATAAAGTAAAAGTTATTAATAGGGAAGATAGTATGTGAATGAATGTAGTTTTGAATGGCAGAGTGCTGTTTCAAGTATTTAGTGGATGAGAGGTTGTGTCTGAATGAAGCAAAATGGATATGGGGAAGAATTGATTATTTGTTAGTTCACTAGGAGAATAAAAGTTTGGGTTTATGGTAGTACCAATTGCATTTTGTGTTGAAACATTAAGGTAGGAAAAAAGAGGAGATTCAGTATCGTGGAGGTTAAGGTATGTTTTGCTCTGTACAATTATCATTCAGTAATGATCGTCCAACAGCACTAATACAGTGTTTCTGAATGGGGTTGTTTTGCTGAGTGACTGATGAATAAATAATCTAGCATTAGTCACACAAAACAAAAGTTCCTCGTTCAAAAACAGTGTATTAGTGCTCTACACTATCATTATCATTGAATGCTAATAGCACCAAGCAAAACGCATGTTCAGCTGTGAGATACATGTAAGGAGTAAGTATGGATGAAGTATGAGATCAAATATTTGAAGAAAAATAACATTAGGATTGATATGAACAGGGAATATTAAGGTGTGTTAGGCATGCAGACAGGATTAAAGAGTAGTGATGGGTAAAGAAAACATTGTCTGCCATCTTGATGAAATAATGCATTGTAGTTAAGGCTAAAGCACTATTTACCATTAGGAAGGGTTAGCAGACTGCAGTCTTGCACTGGTGGCAGTGACCACTCTGTAGTTGATGTGCACTAAATGATGCAGCCAATGTCTTATGGCATGAGGCCATCACAGTAGCAAGGCTTTCTTCATCCAGTGGCTCCATTAATTTACACTTTCTTGGTGTGCTTAGCCCTTGATTCATATGTATTGTATATATCATTATTGTATGAGGGTATCTTTGATATAACTTACTGCTGGTGGCAATCTTTTATTTTGTAATGTTTGTGTCCGGTGGGGTAATGTTTTTCCTCCTACAATATTACAGAGTACTATTATTAAATTGTGAGCTTTAGACAGATATAGTCACTCTAAAGAGTCTGTTACTGCAGTCCATTAGACACATTGTCAATGAAAAAAATAACAAATTAAGTAATTTGAAATGATTTGATAAAGTTTTTTTCCCCAATAATTTTGACAAGGCATAACTGTGGATATTAAGCTCATCTTCATATAATGGCACTGCTGCTGATGACAAAAGCTACTGAGCTACAAATAGACTTGTGCAGTTCAGAGGAGCCACTATGACTTTCGTACATTTGCCAACTGTAAACAAATGGCTAAACTTTTTTTCTTTGTTCACCAAATGTTGCATAGAATTAATGAACAACTAGCAAAACAAATTGACTTCTCTACAACTTTGGCAGTTAACAGGGCAGCCTGTTTTCCACACAGAAAATATCCAAAGAGAAATTAAGCATAGTTCCATTTTGTTGTCCCTCCCTCCCTCTTCTTTACGCATATTACTTAAATCGGTGTCATGTTTTATTTGGACTTTTTCCAATAGTTACATAATCTGAATTTTTGCAGAAATACTCCATGGTGTTTTTTTCATTTTCAATTTTTTCCACTCTTGTACAAGTATTGTCTTTAATCACTACTTTAGAGGTTTACAAAGTATCTAATGAACTTGTCAATGTTGGAAGTGACTGACACCATTAGCATGAATATGTTGTGTTCTATGTTAGCTTTTATTGGTATTGTAATTTTCATTGTGGAACAGGACTTTGAATATTGATTTTTTTATTTTTTTTATTTTTTTATTTTTTTTTTCATTTTAAAGAATAATATGGTTTAGGTTATATTCTTATCCATAGCACCATAGTTCTCTTTTACTAGATGTTATATTTGATTACAGACAAAAATCCGTGTTTCTTGATTTGTAAGTCAAAAACTGACATTTGCTGCTTGGTAGTTTTACTTATGTAAACACTTATCCAGATATTTTCTTGTGTATATGTTTGTATGTTTTTATTCATTTATTCAATTTCATTTTGTCATTTTCTATGTAAATGTCCATCTGTTATAGATGCCTCAAATTTTCATATGAATTTCATTTTCAGAAAGTCTAATAAAGTCTGACAGCATGGGAGTAACTCAATGTTTGTCATTGCAGACACAACCAGTAGTGGGGCCGACGCCATGTTTCCTATGATGAAGCCAGTACCTGGAGGAGGCATGCCAGGGGTGAGTCTTCACATTAAGTTATTAAAACTCATTCTTGATAATAGATAGATGGACATTTGTGTACTAGCAAGAACATGATTTTATATTATAGACTAATAGTAGTCTATCATCAATTTATGCTCTTTTTGTCCCCTGGCATTAACCAGAACCCATCTCTTTTAACCTACATCTTTAAGGAATTTATCTAATCTTTTATAGCTCGGTAACAACTCAGTACTACCAACTTGATTACAGAATCTATTGCTTTCCTGTGCCATCATGTGACAAACATTTCTTACATTTTATGAAACTTTAATCCATTAATTTTAGTTTTATCCTTGTTTCATCCTTATACCAATTAAAGACCTCAATCATATTCCCTTAGGAAAGATTTTCAAAGTTTCAGCATCCTTTTATAAGGAATATTTTTCATCCCTGTGTGCCAGTCTATGCATTGCCAGTGTACTTGTTGCTATTGCGCTTAGGTATAAAAAAAATATGCTAAAGATTGATTATTATAATGTTTCCAAAAAATTTTCAGGATTTCCCTCTGAGTAGTGGTCCAGATGGACCCATGGGTGGGCCAATGGGGCCTAACACTATGGGCCCTGTCATGAATGGTGATGGCCTAGATGGCATGAAGAATTCTCCTGCTAATGGTCCTGGCACGCCGCGGGACGATGGGGGTGGTATGGGGGACTACAATTTAGGAAGCTTCGGGGGCCCACCGGAGAGTGTAAGTTATACCTAAGGCACTATTGTGGCCGTCTTTCTGCTTGTGTGAGGTGTAGATGCTGGATGCTGCCACATGCACACTAGTATCATATCTTGCAGTTATAAAAACAGAAAAAATATATACTACCATTTTTGGAAGTATCTGTTTGATTTAGGTTCATGTCTTAATATGAATACATTAAATAAAAAAACAAATGGTTTTGTTTTTTCTATTTTAATCTTGAAGATTTTTACTTAAATAATTGCATACAAAATGTATTTTGATGTGCATTAAGTAGCATCTCCCCTTGTTTGTTTTAACTGAGTGAGTTACTAGTCCCTTAGAATAGTCAGGGTTGTGCAGAGGTGATTCATTATAGAATTTTCATACTAAAATGCTGTCACTTCACTTCTTAATTGTTGCTGAGATATAACAAACAGAGTGGCTTTGACGTGCATGTTCTTTCTTGTGTGACCTGACCTGTTCAGTTTCTTTTTTTAATTTAATTGATTTATTTTTGGACAATTTTTATAGTCATATGTAATTAAGTGCAGCATTACCATGAAGTTAACATCTTGAGCAGTTTGCTTCTAAATAAATATTCAAGTCGAAAGGGTGGGTTAGTGAACATCATATTAACATTCCACAAATGCATATAGGCAAGCGTGCTCACACACACACACACACACACACACACACACACACACACACACACACACTCCTTAGTAAATTATTATTCAAGTTCTGTTTATTATAATTGTTTGACATGCGATTTAAGAATAACAATAATAATGGAATACACCTGCTGGCAAATTTATCTGAGTTGTGAAAGCACCTTATAATTTTTGTCTGGAATTTATTTCATTACTGGCTTGCCTTTAGGATATTTTTTTACTTTATAATTGTGTTAATCATTGCATAAGAAATCAGAGCAAATGACATGCTGGAAATATATTTAACATAATCAGCAATCAAGCAAAACATAATTTAATTGGAAAAGATTGATCAACATATAAGGAAAATGTTTAATTCAATACAAGAGTGTAAATAACTTTCTAGAATTGTATTAATATACTAAGAAAAAAGTGATCCTGTAGGTGGTGTGCTGTTACTGGGTCACACAGCTGTATGAAAGGAGAATGATGGCATGCATATGAAGTGATATGAGTGCTATAGAAAGTGATTAATCTCTGCCTTGTACAGGACAGCAGAGTTAACGAGTGTAATAATTAGTTAATTATTTGGATTCCAACATATTCAAAGAATAATAGAAAAGATAGTGCTAGACTTAATACCGGACTAGATGTAGAAATTCGTTATTTTCAATGCTGGAGATGTGCAGGATATTCATAGTTTTAAACGTTTGACTGCACGTATATACAAAGTTGCATCTCCCTTAGTTTTCTGCTGTCCTTGGCAATTAAGAACTTTTCTGATGTGTTCTTACTTGTTCTGCTCTTAATTGCAATCTTCTCAGACTACATAAGCTCCTAATATATACAGCAGTCCCTCAAAGTCTCTTTCCAACATCATCCTTCTCCATCAACCTAGTCTTCTATACTTCACACTTATTCCCAGACATTTTCTTATGCATCCTTTTTATCTTCCAAATTCTTTTTATTTTTTTCATTTACCTAATTTTCCAATCACTTCTGCAACTGTTCTCTTTATCTACTATTGCAAATTCTTTCCTTGTCCTATCATCCATTAATCTCTCAAATATGTTCTACACACATCATCTTAGCACCATTCAACAGTCCTCCTTCTTATGTTCCAGTTACTTAACAAGAAATCTTACACTTTAGATTGAAAGTGAGGATTCTTGATGTGTTTTGTTCAGACTTTGCTGGTACTCATGTTCATAAATAATGAGTTGTGAGATGACAGTTTTATTCTGAAAAAATATTTTATTTAACAAGCAATTATGTCTTATCTCTGATACTTTTGGATTTTTACAAAATTTTTAGTCTTGAAATAATAATTCAGATAAAACAATCAAAAGTAGTCTTGAAATAATAATTCAGATAAAACAATCAGAGTAATGTCAGTCGTCACATTGGTGTAATTAATAATATATTTCCATCTTCAGTGACAATATGTTGTCATTTTTATTTATACTTATTTATGTAGAGTACAAAATCCTTTGATTCATAACTTTGAAAAATATTTTTACACCTCTGAAGGTGCTGTGATGCTACTAGCAAAGGAATCCCTAATTGTGAGGAAGGCAGACATAGCATAGGTATTAAAATTAGAGATGGAAAGTAAGGAAAATGATAAAAAGATAATAAAATAATAGAAAATGCACTATTCTCAGAAAACCCTGAAAGTCTCAGCCTGAATTCATATGTACTGGCATATCAGGGACGCATTCTCCCTGGAAATATACAAGAGGAAAAGGAAATGCCAAATAGTCAGGAGTGAACATCAAAAATCAGCAGGGAAGGGAAAAGAAATTTTGTAAAAAGTGCAAGGAAGAACAAAAATCAAATAAATAGAAAGGGAAGGCTTGGTGGAACAATACACCTTTAAATTTTCACCAGTAGTGAGTAAAAAGAGTGTGTATGTGTGTGTGTGTGTTCAAATCCTGTAGAAAGTATGAATGATAGATGATGTTACCGGTATAATCTTTTTTTCTTCTATCTTTCGCACAAAAATGTACATAGACATTTTCCTTACAAAATTAAACATGAACCATAATTCTAAAAACCATCAAACAATATGCTTGGCTGGAAAAAGGAGCATGCAGTCTGTTTCTTTTTAAAACCATCAATATCATTATTAGCTTTTCTTATTCTCTTTCAAAATATTCATTGCATTGGAAATATTTGTTCTGAGTTAATACACATGCATGAAATATTTTCATCAAAGTATGAAATTTGATTAACTTATGAAAACTAAAATAGTGTTCTTTTGAATAAAACTCAGTGACACGATTTTACACATTTTACGTTATAAATATATATATATATATATATATATATATATATATATATATATATATATATATATATATATATATATATATATATATATATATATATATATAAATGAATTTTTAAGTCAGGTGCAAAAGAGTTGCAATAATGATCAAATGTGTCAAGTACAGGTCAAGTCACTTTGTCTAGGAAAGAACATGTGTTAGGATATAGTTTATTCTCTAAGGCTCTCTATCAGTCTATTTTTATCGCAATAAATAATTCATCTTTTATTTTTGTGCACTCTCTTTGCATGAGGGTTGGTGGCTTTAGTAGCCCAGCTCTCATCACTTCCATCACAACCTCCCTCTGCACTTCTCCTTGTTAGAAGCTGTGTATATGTTTCTTGTTGCAAAGTTTTACATTTGATTGCCCTTGTTTATTTACAAGTAGCTTCATGATTCTTTTTGTTAAGTTCTGCCCTTAATTTTTTTATTCATTTGATTGGCAGAAACTCTTTTTCTTCACTACTCTCAGATTTGATGCAGGTTTCAGGCTACTCTGATGATGTAATTAACCCTAGCGATGAGAACACAGCCCCGTGTTGATGTTCTCACCGCTTCATCGCGGCCCCATCTTGACTCTCTTCAATTTTATTAGGACTTAAACAGCCGTGAAAGCACCTTAGGCATCATTTGAAAGCAGGCGTGACAATGGTTGCGTGAGGACCAAGTTTAGAGTGCGACTTGTGAGTATCGTGAGTGAGTCCGGCCGCCGCTACCTGGCTGCTGATCGCTGTCCTACCTGTGTCCGGTGTGGGCCCTGTCCTGTCCCGACACTATTCTAACACTCTCCTGCACTATACAACACTTTTGTACTATACAACACTATTGCACTATATACAACAATTTGCCATTACACAGCAGTTGTGTATTTTGAACTACCACTTAGCACTCCCAGAACTTGAACATGCCACAACAACATTTGGGTAGATACCACAGTATCTGAAAGAGAACACATCACACATTAGTTACCCTAGCTGTAATTCATCTTGGGTGTCACCAGTCATTATAAGTTTTGAGATTCAACTTTATTTTTTCTCAAGTTATTTCATTATTATTAGCAGATGCTAACCACATCACAAGATTTGACACAGTTGGAGATCATTGATGATAGGAAACTTTTCTACGTGATTGCAACATTAATCTAAAAAATTCTGATACTATAATTTTCCTGAGTGATTAACTGAATCTTGTACACTTGATTGTTATTGTAATGGAATGAAAAGTTCTTTCCAAAATAATAATAAAATAAGTCAAACTGAATTAACAAGAAATATGTTTAAGATTTTAAGATTTTACTAATTCAAACATAATAAATTATTGTATTGCATTTGTGTTGAAAAGACATTACAGTGAAGTGCCATTGAAGTGATTGCCATCATTTTTTAAACATTTGGAAGCTCGGTAAATGTCACTTTATTTAATTAACTTTTACTAGATGACCTTTGTTTTGCATCATATCACAATTTGCTTATTAATATTTAATGCAATAAATTAGTTGTTCCTGTTTGTTTATCATATTTTAATTTCTCATTACCAGAGTTGGAATTGCTTTGCTGCAGTCACCTTGGCCCACTTTCTTTGGTTAAGTAGGAAATCTCAAAGTAAATTTTTTTTGAAATATTTAAAGATTTTCTTGTGATGGTTTGTATTGACTTTCTTTGGTAGGTAATCATGAGTCTAAATTTGATAATTTTTTCATTTAAGCTGTTGATTATCCTTGTGACAGAAATGGTGGGTGATTACATTGCTATCCACTGAAATTTTTGCCCTGCAAGTCATATTATTCAGAATTCACATAACTTCAAATTATACAAAATCTTCAGGAAAAAACAGGAAGATATGTTTTTAGCAAACTCCTCATTATCTGCAAGTAGTAGGGCTTAATTAATCAACACTTGGTGGCGTGGTCAGAGTTCCAGTTTTTTAACTTTAGAATTGCTTTAAATGGCATGTGCTGGTGCTGATGCTTCCTTTGCATCATCTCTGTACCACGGCTGTCTTTGGGCTCATTCATGAGCTTTTTAATTAACCAAAGCATTAAATACTACATCATAAAAACCAATGCCATGCTGGCTCAAACACACCTGATCACACATTGTGCAACTCACAAATCATCATAAACTGTGTCAAGCCAGCACAGAAATAACCACTCTTGTAGAGTTGGAAATTAATAATTTGAGAGCTTAACATTTTGCTCACCTACTGATTTGTTACAAATAACCTCTAAGGCTTAGCCTGTTGGTCTGGTATTGATGGGTGTTGTTCATCCTAATACTTTTTTGATGACTAGAGACTGTGTGAAGCCACAGGTTCAACTGCATTGTAATTATCTTTTCTTTACTTGTAACATTTCTCTTTGTAGATAGGAGGAATCTGGGTCAGTGGAGGGTTGGGAAACTTATACATGAGGATGATTATCGTGTTGTAAACACAAGCCTGGGAGAGAGAAGGGTGCAAGGACTGCGCATTGGCAAAGGGTAATACTGTGCTGTTTATGTAGGTCTTTTAAGTAACTTATTTTTAGTTGTATTGTGCTATAGGTTCTTATTTTGTTTTCCTTAATGAAAACAGTGTTTAGTCAATCTTCATGCTATTTAACTTTATATTTAGTATTTTGTCCGTTCATTTGAATATAAGTCTTCACCTTGTGTGGGTGATGACTTAATTAAGTTGGTTTCCTTCCAAGTTGTTGCTTCGTCCTCTTGTAGAGGGAAGTTAGGATTTAGTAATGCAGAATCTCACTAAGATAGTAAGAGCCAAAGCCAACAAGGTGTGGGTAGTACATGATACTCTCAAACCACCAAGGGAGGACTTTGTCCTGCTGTGGACTTGTAAAGACAAGTGGTGACAATACATGCAGATAATGAGGGAGGTTGCTGTACTTATCTGTGTACCTTAATTTTTAATGTCTGAAAGTGCATGTCAAGGAAGGTAAACTCAGCTATTCTCATTAAGGCAAGATTTTAGTATCTCTCTCTCTCTCTCTCTCTCTCTCTCTCTCTCTCTCTCTCTCTCTCTCTCTCTCTCTCTCTCTCTCTCTCTCTCTCTCTCTCTCTCAGTATAAAGTGCATTAAGTATACATATATATATATATATATTGTCGTTAAAAATTAATTGTAATATAAAATAAATTTCCCCAAACTTTACATATTTGCTTATCTCAAGGCCTTTAACTTAATATTATGAATCTACTCGCATTGACAAGGCATTAATATTTCAAATTTCTTTGCTACCACAGCTGTGTTAAGAATTAAAAAAAAAACATTGTAAATATGTGATAATCATACAGAGTAAAATAAGCCACTAGGCAACATTAATCCCTAGCATCTGATTGTCTTTCAGTCATGATTTATTGATAAAAGGATATAGTTGTGACAATTTATCCCATAGTTACCACAATATTGACCTTACAAGAATTTAATTTCTGATTAAATTTTGATTTATATAGAAGGATTTTTCTTCATTTGAGCAAGATAAAATTAGATATAATGAACTAATTTATTATTTATTATCAGCCAGTTATTTTATGTTAGGATCCAGCTTCCTAAACTTTCATCCACAATTTTTGGAATTGGAAACATTAATCAATTCCATCCTGTGAGCCATTGTATTTCAAATGACAACTAATGTTTATTTTCCTAATGTAGTATTACTCTTGTAAGTGTTGTGCCATTATTGGTGTTACTCACTTCAAAGGTTACTCAATACTATGGTAGGCATTAACTGTGACTCATCACTGACATTGTTGCATGATTGGAATAACAAAAAAAAAAAACCTATTTGGCAACTTTTCTACTCACTGATCCATCAGTCAGGCTATGGAGATTAACGCCCAGTGATCTATGTGTCATGGGTAGTGACATTTGTACAGGTCATTGCAAGCTTGATTTCTGAGAATACAACCAATATTTTGTTCATTTTGTCTTTGCTCCATAGAAAAAGGCACATAAGCTACAAATCACTAACAATGTAATTAAATGCTCCTTAAGGCTGGGTTTGGTGCTAATGTGATTCTGAGATGAACTGTCGTGTTCTACCCTACTGTTGAACGCTGGCTGTGGTGGTGCTTGGCTGTCAAAAATAAAAACATCAGCCCATTTATCAAAATTTAGAAAGGTACAACAGCACTATAGTTAAAAGAAAATTATCTAGATCTGCTAGATAATGCATCTTAAAGAATAGTGTCATGTTACTGTCAGAAAGAACTTCATCTCAAACAGGTTTGGTTTCCTCAATTACATTTAGTAGCCTATAGAAAAAATACATTGCATACTGTGGAGTGATGAAGGTGTTTTCTCAGTATCTAGAACAGTTTAGAAGAATGTGTAGACCAAAAGATCTTCTGACTAGTATAACCGAAATTATTCTATAAAAATGGGAGGTCAAGATATGGGATCAGTGATTGGAAAATCTGCCAAGTGATTTTTTTTTTAAATCTCACCAACCAAACAATGGACGAAATAACTTTCATAAAATGTTGCTGCCCCAAAGTTTAGCTTCCTTCGCTACTAGATCAGAGTGACAGACATACTGTGCATCAACAGTTATTTTTTTTGCAATCTGACATTTTGATAAAAATCCAATATTACTGTAAAGTGTCTTGATCCAAGTATTTTTAGATAAAATGTAGTGAACCTGTGGATGGTGAAAAATATCCAGCTTATGAAGTACAGTTATTATATTGTGTGAATACATTTTAGTAAATTTTGAATGACATTCATGAAACTGAACAATTGGCAGGAATAGGCTGTGTTAACTCATTATCTGAACTCTAAATGTAAATATATAAGAGGTTTTATTTGAGCAGCAAAGATTTTATCTTTTGCAAGGCAATTCACTGGTGCACTTATATTTTAATATTTTGTTTATATATTTAAAGATAGTTTTCATTTCACTTTATCACTTACCATGTCAAAAGAGAAATTTAAAAAATTAATATTGGTGTCATGATTGAAAAGATATCAAGGTATATATATATATATATATATATATATATATATATATATATATATATATATATATATATATATATATATATATGTATATATTTAGTACATAATTGGATATATTGGGACTTGAAAAGTTACTGGTACATGGTGCATATGGTCTGTGCTGAATCAAATGGATGTATTTGTATAAATAATTCATTAACACTAATTTTCTGAAGAGTTACAAGTCTGATATTGTTTTGTTATAACTTTTCTTAAAATTATAAAATAACTGTGAAAATAACTTGTATACAGACAAAATATTAACAAATGGCACCAATTGCTTCTCTGATAGAGAGGGGAGGCATCTCAGGGACGTGCTATTAGGATTGTCGTGGCCAGCAACAACTGTAATTGACAGGGTTTTTAAATTCTAAAGTAATACATATATGGCATCACATTTGCATTAAGGATATATTTAACAGTATTTAGTATATTAAAATTGACTTATTTTATTTATTCATTTTATATTTTTCCTTTTCTCTTATAAACCAGCTTAATTCACATCAACCACACATAACTGCTACTTTAATCTTATGCCATCTGAATGTTTCAAGTAAAAATTTTGGAGGAAAATTTATATAATCTACACCATCGTGACTAATATTTTAGGGGAGGGAATGAAAAGTTTTGTTGCAAACATGTAGAAAAGAACATCCTATTAAATGTGGATATTATCTAAAGCAGTGTGGTACTAAAACACTGTACTCATATTTATGAAAGCAGTCATGCTTATGAAAGATTTTTACATACACATTATATATATTTGATCATTTAAAACACAGACCCATCTCTAGATACTTAATCTATTCAAGGCTGCTGCTGTAGTAATGTCCTCAGACCTCAATATTATGACTTTAATATTTTACTTTTAAATGGAATTTTTTAGATGTTTAAATTTATGCAGATAAGTAATCAGCCACAATGATATATAAAATTAATTGGTAATACAGGACAAAAGTTTGTTTGCTTACCTATTACCTATTTAGGAATTATTATGGTTCCCAAATTTGATCTAACATTTAACAAATTTTGTACTGTTTAGTTTTGTAGAAAATTTTTAGATGGGAACAAATGCATGACTTGCTGCACTTACTCTGCCACTAGTATTCTCTTTACTATCAGATTTCTGTCTACATGATCATGTCATCTCATATCTCCATTTCCACAAAATCTTAGTGTTCAGGTTCTACTACACTTAAACATGCATTACACTTTCATTAACTAATGCCTCCTCTAATGGTGATGGGAGAACTTTTTCTCAACCCTGTTAGTCTCTTGTATAGTGATTGATTAACACAAAGTACACAGTGCGAGCTAGGTAGCTTCTTGCACAGTGTGCTACACTCAGCATGAAGTAAGTGAGTGGTGCTCTTGGCAAACAAGCATCAACTAAGCATGAGATACGTTGTGAGCCAGGCTGCTGGAGGCCCTATGAGAAGGGCAATACACAGTGATGGACAGCAGGCTTCCAGGTTTTGGAAATCATAACAATATACCACAATATAGAAAAGTAAACAACACATTGACAGTGTGTACACACTTTTGCAGCTTTGATGTTGCTGTTTGTTGATATGACATTTTGCAAACAACTAGTGCTGAGCGCCACAGTAATGACAAACTTGACCAGTATTCTAAGTGCACTGTGGGATCTCTGCTGACTTGAGTAATGGCATACATTTTTTTGATTAGGTTTCTAGAAAATTTATCAGTGTTTGTCTGCTTAAGAAGCAGCTTTATAAAGCCATATTTTTCATAGACGTAGATTTTGCATGCTGAGTGACTTATGATTAATGCTTGAGTGTCTTCATTGTATTTTATATATATATATATATATATATATATATATATATATATATATATATATATATAATCTCAGAGGCTTATCAAACTGCAAAGGTTATATCTAATTGTCATATCCAAGATTTTAATATTTTGGATATTTTCTTGTACATTTTATCATGATGCTCAAAAAAAAAAACATTCTCAAAGTACAAACAAGTAGATGGCTTCTTACAGTGGAACTTCGCATTTTGAGTTTAATTTCTTCCATGACAAAGCCCACATAGCAAATTTATTTTTCCCATTGAAATTAATCTAAACATAATATATTCTGTCCCCCCCAAAAAATATTGTGCTTTAATACAGAAAGTGTGTAGTTTCCAGATTAATGACAATTATAAAAACAATGTAGTCAAAGTGAATGCAAAAGAAATATGAACTTTTGTTTAAAAATGGAATGATTTATGTGTGAGATGGTGAAGCAGTGGAGGCTTCATATTGCTTAAAAAGGAAAATGTTACAACTCCATAGTAATACAACTAGTAATTATTATGAAATGATAGCAAAATAACATTCTAAACCAAATAAAAAACGACAAAAAAACCAATGGGAATGCTTCTACAATGAGATACCCAAGTGAACGAGTGGTGGCCTAACAGTCACTCTATGAACTTTACTCATAAAGTGGATTTCCACTTGTAAAACAAGATAAAAAATTTGTCCCAATCTTAGCTCATTCTACAATTTATTCATAGTTTGATGCACTTGTAACACGCGTACACAGACATACACATGATGCTTTTTTTTTTACTTATTGATAATTTAAGGTTTTGTTTCTGTTAGTAATGATATAATACTGAAGGGAATGAGTTCTTTCTAAACACATCCATGAATAGGCATTACAAAACCATTTTTATTTTAGAAAAAATATTGCTGCTCCTGTTAGTGATTTTAACTTATCAAAAGATTAAGGTGCAAAACTACTCGTATTATTGCACTATATAGTAATTTGAGTTTTCTGCAAATGCTGTTATATTAGCATATTTGATATATGTCTGCAAGAGATGCAAACATTTGATACAAAATCCTCTTCTGAGAAGCTGTGGATAATAGTTTGTGCATATTTACAAGATATTTTTAAAGGTGAAATAATGAAAGTTCTGGAAACAAAATACATAAGAAAATATGAGTTTTTCTCAAATTGTATTGCAATAAAAATGCCAAAGGTAATATGTTTAACTATAGTGGAAAAACTAGTACGCACTGGATGCCCACAATGTGAGTTTGCTTAGAGGAAAAGAAGAGTATCTCAAGATTGAACATTGGAGAGAATGTGTTGTTAGTGGATTGTAGAAGTTGTTTGAGCTTCATATGAAGTCTAGACAATTACCAAGATATGAGCTCTGCGTTTCATTTCATGGAACGGAAGACTGGTACGTGTCCATGAGTATGCAATGACTAATTCCAGTCAGTTTGAAGCACTCTTGATGCCATTGTAGATTTGTGGGTTATCTTTAGACATGAAATTTTCCAGATTGCCAATGAGCATGGTAGAGAATGCCCAAGGTCATGGGTTAGTTTTCTCTCAGAGGAAGAGAATATTGAGAATTGTTGCAGTGCCAGGATTGCTTGAAACTGGAACTAGTATAGGGCTCCAACACATAGGACTAAACTATGCTGGAAAGAGACCCAATATTGAAAACATTCTCGTTGTATTCAGAGCTGTAGCAAGATGAGGGACAGGAAAGACACCTGGTGTTGTAAGATCAGTGTAGAGCTGGTCACAATCCATGTGTTGTATATATGAGTAGTACTAACTGCTAGGTGGCATTGAGAATTTTCTTCCAACTGTGAAATGGGCTTAGTTCTCCCAACCCTGAAAGGAAAAGACTGCAATTACTGGGGTAATACATTGTTTGGCAAAGTGCATGTCCATTTGCCTATGTGGAGCTGCTGCCATCTGTGGAAGCATCAGACTGAAGCAGTCAGAGTTCACACCCTGTAAAACTTGACAAGTCACCTATTGGCCTTATCCTGGTGCTTTGTCCTAGTGGAATGCCAACCTAAGTTTTAGCAAGGGATGTTTGTATCCTCAGTTCATCTCAAGAAGGTATTCAGGGACATGAAATTGTGGGATTCCCATAACATTTATAGATGAATTGACAAGCCATACCAATGGACTGAGGATGCTGTTGAATACAGGGACTGTCCTTCAATGTGAATTCAAAAGTAAAGCATTGATGCATGCTTGCTCTATGACCTTTTGAACACATGTATTCACTGGTTATAGTCAAATTATGGATCAGTCATTGTGGACACACATCATTAATGGATTGCTTATCCCATTTCTTGTCGGTGATGGATGGAGGCGTATTACTAAAATAGTTATGGGTGCCAACTCCAGCTATGTGGACATGTGACACAAAACCCCCAAACTGACCATGCTTATCTGGTACAGTGGAAGCCAAGGTGATATTCACATAGCTCATGGCTGGAACAAGCAATGCATTCTGTTGAGTTACTTGGTATGGGATGGGGACCGTCATGAACACCAGGCCAAATGGTATTGTAGGTTGGCCAAGGTGATGCTCCCCTTAGTGTGTGTTTCCTGTTGTTTTTTGGTCATGGGGTACTCAGACCTCTATTTTCCTTTTAATCTTGCATTTCTCCACATCTTGATGACTTTCTTAAGAACTTTAACATTTTTCTTCCTTAAAATGCCAACTCCTTTTAACAAAAAAATAAATTACAGTCAGCTCAGCCTGCTTTGGGAACAGCTTGCATCTCAGCAAGCTTAAAAATTGGATTGGTGCATTTCCCCTTTTTCATGTCCATAGCAACAATGACCAGTATTGCCTCATATTTTGGTGGAAAAGAAAACTTGCAAATAAGACAAAAATTAATATATCAAGTTATCAATTCACTTACCAAATTTTTTCTTGTTAGAATCAATACAAATACTTACTTTACAAATTAAAACATCTCATAAATGACCAGATTAAAATAATATCTATACCCAGTTCTTGTATCTTTGGTAAAAGGTAGTTGAAGAAAGGGGGAGGAGTGTTCACTTGACAATCATCTTTGTTTAGCTGTGGCAAGGATTTCAAATTGGTTTGGAGATGGCATTTCAGCCTTCATGGCCAATAAATCACATTTACCCTCCATGATGATAAAGAACAAAGATTAGTGAAATAGGTGCTGGTGGGTGGCCTATGATCTGCCAAACATCACCATGTAATGGGTACCAGAGACGTTGCGGTTGATTCAAAATAACTAATGCATTCTGGAAGGTACGTCGCAGCTAATGGGTTAAGACGAAAGTCTGTTTATCATAATTTCTTTTGATAGATACACTGACGTTCTTGGAAGATTTCCTCAGTATGTGCACTTGATCCCTATACAACATTCACCCCATCCAGTTTGCTTTCCTTAACTACTCCATGTCTTGAAGACCTTAAACAGCTCCAGCTTTGTGAAAAACTTGAGCATTTCCTGCTTTGTCCATCCATATACAATGCCACACAGGCTTGTAGATGTACTACATTAATTGCCAAAATCCCCCAAAACGATTTAGATTGTTATTTATTTACAGTGATATTTTGCATTTTTTAGGCTTTTCTCAGTTTGAAACTCATATTGTCATTTCTTTTGTGGTATTTGTAGTGATGAGTGCAAGATAAACAAGGCAGTGAATTAATTCAATTAGATTGTGACATGTTTGGCTTGAATTTGGTATGAATTTAGCAAAATGTGAATTAGAATATATGAAACCTCATACAAAACTTCAGGTGAGGCAGTAAAGCATTGTCTTTATACAAGCACAGTGGTGGTGTGCCCCAGTTGGTTTGCTGTACGACTCTATGAAGACAATGATTAAAGGAGGTGACCACCATGTTTGTGAAAAGACAATGCTTCATCCACATAACACCATTTCAATAAGCCTTACATGTGAGAATCTATGATAGAATGATATCATCCTGACTTGTCTGTCTTGCACTTTCACTACAAGTGCCACAGTCTGAACAGAACAACATAATGTGTTTCACCCTGAGAACAGAGCCCATCCTGCATCACCATACACATAATCAACTCTGGCATTGATAACCTACGTAATACTGGTCATTGTTGCTGTGGGAGGGAGTACGTAATACTGGTCATTGTTGCTATGGGAGGGAGTGAGGGAGATTTATAATATCCTAATTCTATTCTATTACATTTTCACTAGATCAATATTTTTACTAAATGCTGGTGATCCAATTTCAGCAATTAACAGTGATCACTGGTTGTGTTTTTTTTTCCTTTCCATACAGACATGATGAGTAAATTTGTATTATATTGAGAGATAGATCAGTTAGTAGTCTAAACTATTCTACTGACCAATATCCATTGTTAGATTTTGTTCTTTTTCTGTGTGTACTTAGAATGAACTAAGATGTCACTACTACAATAAGTAGTAGCCTTGGAAGAATACAGATGCATAATGCAACATAGGTGCATAAAGGTTCCTGTATGTATAATGAACCTGAATTTTGTAAATGGTGCACGGGAAGTTATTAAAGATGCGATTTCATCACCTCACTCGTCTTTTTACTGAAAACGAGGAATTACCAAAAGTGTTACATTTTATGACATTTTATATGACGTTTTACTTAGTAACATTAGGGACACTGACATAACATTTTACAGTTTAAAGTGGCGTTTCCATTACATAGACATGATAGGGACACTAGGACATGCTGTGACACACTGTGACACTGGTCAAGGACTCTGGTGCATGGCTGTGTAGCTGTGTTGCGCCTCTCAACTCTGGCGCCGGGGCACTGGTGGTGGAGGCTGTCTAGATGTTTCATGATAATGCGGGGAACATTTACACTGCTTTACCTAATCCTACTTATTAAATATTTTAACAACTGCCAATTTAACTAAATTATTTTTACATTATCCACATTCATCTCGTGTATTTTGTAGTATAGAATAATGTAAATGTTCCCTGAAAGGTGGAATTGGTGATCCAGGAATTCTGGTGTGCCATCCAACCAGTTTGTGTAGATGTAAATTTCTCCACTCTTGTAGCTGGCAGGATCAACTATTGTGAACCATGGCTAATGAATATATGGCTAGTTTTCTTCTTTGTTTCAAATAAGAAAACAACCAGTGTAGCCAGTGGATATTGCTGGCAATGGCTGATCTTACCACATTAAAAGGGTCTAGTCAGGCTAGCTATTTATTTCCATTTCTACTTCCTTTCATGTGTCCTTAATTTCATTTCCAAGGTTAGGATCAATAATACCCTTAACATAATGAATATTAAGTTTTCAACATCCTTGCAAACACTTTACGCGGCACCCCAGCCATGAGGTGATTGCAAGTCGAAATGACGTAATCCTGCTGTAAAGTTTCCTGACAAGACCCGTCAGATCTGAGCCACTTGAATTGGTTCTCAGCACACCATTGGTTGCCTCTCTGAGTGTTCTCTCATGTACCTCTGTAAAATTCTGCGTAAATGTAGATTCACATGCTTCACACTTATGGTTCATGCTCTGATATTGCAAGATAACTAAGTGGATTTAATGTGCCACATCCAAAACATAGCCACACCTACATTGGTAAAGCCTCTTGGTCAAGGGCCTGGCTTTAAGCTTCATATATATTTTTTTCATTTTTTATTATCATTTGAGGACTAACCAGCATTTTCCATTAAATTTTTCATTGCTTGTGTTTGTTTACCTTATTTGTAATTTAAAATTACATGTTTAATGCTGTATGAAATTTTTGTATGTACATTTTCATGCAATACATGGATGCATCAATCATGTGTACCTAACTTCTGAGGATTTGAACCTCTCATTGCAGGACCAGAATGAGTCTGCTGCCATCCTAAAGATCAAGGAAACTATGCAAGAAGAAGCAAAGAGATTCGAAAAGGACGTTCCACCGGATCATCCAGACTACTTTATGCCGTGACGTGACCCTTTCCCATCCCCACTTTACCCTGTGAAATAGCTCTCTGCTCCCACTGAAACTGACATGGCATTAGTCTGGGGCTGACATTCCTCTCATCCCTAGCTGCTGAAGACTTGCATAGCTCAGTTATGAGGGCAATGTGCGAGTGCTGTCAAGACTATGGCCTCACAGTAACACTACGCCACAACTTTATAGTGATGTGATTCTGTGTGCGGTGGAGTGACGATGGGACAACGGGTCCTAAACAGACTTTTGAGGAACTGGTGAATCAGCCCTCAATACAACTATTAAGTGAATCAAAACTTTAAAGCTCCAATTATGGAGTGCTATCCTACAGTGAAATTTGAAATGTGATTAGAAACACTAGTGATTTCCTTTTACAAAGTCGGAAAGGCAGAATGAGCACTTGGAGGAAATGGGTAAATGTTTGACTTCTTGCATAGACCAAACCTGAGAGAAGTGGAAAACTGGCTCTGATTTCTGCTGTTTGATGATAAGTCTGTTGTGTCATTCATTGTGCTTTCTATGTGAATCTTGTAGGAAACAAAATTACTGTTAATATTATTTGATATGTTTTCTGAATTTCATTAATTTTAAAAACCCAAGATCCATAACCTCAACAGCAGTGTCAGGAGACTAGGGCAGCCAGGGTAAGATGGAGATGTAGATATTTTCATAAACCGTCATTGCTCACGGGTGGTGTCCGCTCGCCTCAACAGGACAACCAGTGCTGCCTGTCTCCTGGCGGAACCTTTCCAGGAATGCCCACAGTTTTCTCATTTGCATGAGAAAACTCCTCTCTCTCAGTCCCAGGCACCAGCAGTCCCCCACACTACTTCCAACATCACCCTGGGATGTGCCCCTGGGATGGATTGGAAATATCCCCAGGGTGTTGGCCCAGAGCCAGCTGGAACCTACTCACCTAGGGCCTGGCACCCATGTACAAATCCCCCCAGCCTGGGACCTCTGGGACCTGGCACGTGATCTGCCCTCCACATGTGCGAAAGACAGAAATGTCTGTTCTCACTAGTATTACTCAGACTATTCTGGCCTCAGGCCCAACTCATGTAATATCAGATGGGAAGTCTTTTATTCAGACTACTTTGTGTTAGCTTATCTACCAGACAAAGTGATGACCTGTCTCTATTCTGTACAGATCTATCCAAGTGTTGTAGATGTAGAAATAATTTATTATTTGTCATGTCCAAATCTATCACTTTTATCTTTCTTCTAGACTCCCTATGTTAAACTGTTTTAATCACAATGACCACCCCCCCCACCCCTCTGTCCATGACCCAACACTACCATTTTTACCTTTTCTCTCACCACCACTATCACCACCACCTCACCACCACTACCACCACAACCTCACCACCACCTCACCACCTCACCACCACACCACCACCACCATAAGAGAAGTACGAACACAAAACCTTTGGTCTAGCAGTATGGTTTACGTTACTGCTGTCCATTCAACCAGCGCCAAATGTAAATCACTGATAACTTTTGCCCAAGGTACACCACCACCTCCAGAACATCGTCACACTGGGGGTTGACCTGGTATTACATTCTAGGTTTGAAGCATTTTTCTATATCTAATTTAGATGAACCATAATTATAACAACTTATCATATCCATCCTCTTCACCTTGCACAAATAAGAAACTCTCATCTTCAGTTGTTTAACACAATGCTGTATGTACTTTCTGTTTGAATTCAATGTTCCTGTCTATGGAATATGTTTACACAAAATTTTGTAAGCTACATGTCACAAATGAATAAGATTTAAATGGATTCCTTTTTTACCATTTTCCCTCTGTAGCAAATACCTTAATTAAGAAAATAAAAATATGAAAGGGAAGTTCCTTGAAGATTGAAGTACATGTAATGTGAAAGTAACTAGGTATTGTAAGGCTCATCATAGCTTCTAAATATCATAATTTGTAAGATCTGAACTCTATAACAAGTGACCTGACTGAAATTGTCAAATACAGTACAATAATTTAACAATGGATCAGATTTTAGGTTTCACTGCTTAAATTGTTCAAAATAAGGAAAAAAATGTCATAATTTCATCACCCATCACTCAGACATGTATGTACTTCATCTTTACAAGAACTGTTACCTCACATCAGGGAAATACCAGAACCTACACCGAATAGATGTCAGCTGAAATGGTTATTTCTGATACTAAGGAATGGACTTGGTGAAACCCTGAGTGTGTGTTGCTCTGGTGGTGTGGTTGCTTGGCCCAGTTTGTCTGTTTTGACCAAGACCCCTTGTACAGTAGAAAATAGCAAATATATTATGTGTAGCAATTTTCAATAAAATGGCTAAGGCAATAAGACAATTACCATTAGAATTATCCCTCTCACATTTATACCTGTAGTTTATATGATACACATGTACAGTAAAACAACTCTTATTATGAGGGAAAGGTCTGATCCAAATAAACACGAGACCAATTTTCACATTTTCAATAATAACTCCACTATTGTTTTAATTTACCTGATATAAATTCCAAATATGGAATTTCATCCTATTGGCTTTTTCGTTACACAAGCACAATAAAATTTTGCCAGTGATCTCCAGACTAAAGGAGCAAAATGGTCATTACTTATCAGTGCTTGACAGTCGGGAACTAAATTATTCTAGTGCTAAGTGTGTGTTCTCCAAGAAGGCAAGCGATATATTTATTCTACACCTGACTGCTTCTATATCAAATTTTAGTTTGTGCAAACTGTATTAAATAAAGTATTCTTCAATTGTGCTCCTGTATATTAATTTTTGCTAATTTTACCAGATTTAGCAATTGTTGGTTAATACCTATAAAAATAATGAAAAGATTCGGATAAGAAAGTGTACGACTAAAGCCATTAGACTGGTGCAGGGCTGCTTTTTGAGCTTTCAAACATGTGCATCACAATGTTGGTCATGCACCTCCCTCTGCTGTCACATGATCACCGGAAAACATTTCAGGCCATAGCCATGTGAGATGACATAAAAGATGAAATATATCTTTGACTTAAAGAGTTTCTAGCTCAGATTACATGAGAGACAGCCTCATCTCTCAGCCACAAAATCAAATTAAGAAAGATAAAAATGAATATATGTACAAAATTTTGTATGTGGCCAAACCAGTCAAGAATGTAAAATCAAATACATTGCATTACCAAACACAATTAGATTCAACTTCAATAGGTGCTGTCCTACAAGAACTTTACGATGGAGTAACAGCATTACAAATCATGTGTTATTAGGAGAAAAATTCATCTAAGTATTCAGAAATTACCAGCTTATTGTCTTTTTTGTATAATGATAAACTGATCCTTTAAGAACCAAAGAATAACATCCTTGTGTCATCCTAAGTGTAAAGGACAATGTATCTCTTTCTTTTCATTAATCAACCTGCATGGAAAAAAAATATTCATCAAGTACTTACCATCAATGTCCACTTCATCCATTTTCAGTTGAGATGGCCTCTTGGAAGTCCATGTCAAAGAAATTTAACTTGCTAATTCCCAAGCCTTTCATGGCAATCTTTGGGTTGATCAGTCGATTCCAAATGATGGACACAATTATTTGTCATGTACAGGCGTCTGGAATATATTTTGTACACGCAGACTTTAATGCAAATAAATAGTAAGTGGCAATGAAGACTGCTAAAAAGGTGGAGCTTTCACATACTTTTTGTGGCTTTTATGGAGGTTAGGTTTAAGTATATTTACATAAAAGTAAGCACATAAAAATATAAATCCTGGCCACAAAGTAACCCCAAACTCCAAATATGTCACCGAGTTTCATTTCAATACAACACACTAAAGTAAATAATCAATCTATGAATCCATCAGTGCATCACTAGATGGGCAGATTGTCTCCTACTCTCCCATCAGTGTGAGGATTTAGCCAATTGTTATCCGAGTACTTTCTCCTATTTATGAGAAAAGACAAAAAAATTCACAATATTTGAGATACTTTTTAGCAAATTACCCTTCACTATTCTAAGTAAAAACTTTCACCATCAGTAACTTAATTCAAGTAGAAATTTTAAATAATTCTTCTATTTCATTTGAAAATCGTTAATGTATCAAACTGCATCATCACAGGAAATTAAATGGTCTTTATTACAATTGGCAAAAATCATCAGACAAGGTACTGTGAAGAACCCAAACCAACAAATCTAACCCGACAATCAATTGACAGTGGAAAGAAAAATACAAAGTAAATAATCTATATATATTGACAGATATACAAAGATATTAGCCTAAAGGGAAAGTACTACATGTTAGTACTGTGAAAAGTTGAAAAGAAAATACCGTCATGTGGGATGCTTACTCCTCTTGTTCAGTAAAATAAGTGTTTTCAGGATGAAGTCCGCTGCAGTCTGTAACAGATACCACATTTTCAAGAAACAGACATCCATTATAAATAAGTTTACATATAAAATTAATAGAAACTGATTACAATAATTTTCACCACTTTACAAAAAGTTATTACCAGTCAGGAAAGCAATCTACTCCAATGTAGTTTTTGTTACATAATACACTGAGGGGGGGAAAAAAAGTGACATTACCATCTAAGGCTTCCACCTGATATGTACTCATGCAGAGCCAAACTGAAGGTAAGTGAAGTCAACCAGGAATCAAACCATACTTCAGGTTACAGAAATTGAATTTACCTCACTTACTATACAGGCGCTTTTGAAAATTAAAAACAAATTGTTTCCCAACAAAATCTTTAATTAAATTTTAAAAAACATTTCCTTCAATTTGGACAAGAGATGAAGTGATTATGACAGTAAATCAACCTTTGAAATATTGGTATTGCGATAATCTTAAAGTGCATACTTTAAGCTATAAAACAAAACAAGAATCATGTTTGTTACGGAGATATGGCACATTGAATATGTTTTTCTCTTTATTATTTTTGGCACTTGATCAACTGTGTTAACAGCCTCCTCATTATGTGCTTGTGGCTCATCTTTGTGGCACACCCCTTATGGCTGAAACTTCTCATAAAACTTTAAAACTACAAAATGAAGTATTGTACAAAAAAGCAGCTGCCACCTGACAATAATTGATGATATACCATTACCATGTATTGTGATCACTAGAAAACACTGCATCGATTTGTGGTGAAATCTACTTAGCTAAATTTTCACGGCTTGATTACGATGAATTGAATTTCACTGTAATCAAATAATCCTCTATTCATCAGTGAATCTCTATAAATCCAGTTTGTTAGTTGCAACGCAATAAAAATAGTACTTACAAGTAAATGACTCAAACACTGAATCTCTCCTGACACATGTTAAAACCGTCTTCTTCCCATTCTTTCTTGGTGATTAGCATTTCTGGGAAGTGAGCAGATCTGCTGATGGCAGCACCTCCCCTCCAGCAGTAAGTAGATGGACTGAAACAATGAAACTCCATAAAAAGACATTCCTTTCAATATGAGCAAAAAAGCACTGGAAGTGAAAATTTTTGCAGTTTTATAGGACAAAAATAATGAAACCCAAAAGGATATTAGAAAGATTGTTCAGTTTTTACCAATATTAAAAAAAAAATTTAATTTCGAAAAACTTACTTTTTGGCAAGTGTGACATTCACATCAAATTCATCAGGTGCCATAGACAGGACATCTTTAAAGACTCTGTCTTTAAACATTGGGAAGTTACAGTTTCCTCCAGTGAGCAAAATATTTCTGAAATAAAATAAGTAAGTCAACAGACGTAACCAAAGCCCAAAGTTTGTCAAAGTATGGGTGGGTCGGGACAAGAAACTGGATCAATAACCTCTTGTTCAGTGGGTTACCAGATCACAAACAGATATATGAACATTGAAGCTGAAGGCAGTTTGTTAAAGGAGAGAAGTGGAATCAAAAGTTTCTCATCTCATTAATTCCTAACCTGACTGACTGTCTTCAGCTTCTTTTTCACTGCTACACCCTATAATCAATGGGATGATACAGGTGAATTTTCATTATACAAGCTTTTCATAAAACCAAACCCTTGCACACAACAAATACCTGGTGTACTCAGCTTCACCTATACTACACTTCATCAAAGACAATAACTAAATCGGCCTTGTTAGTTCATTCTAATCTAGTCTATCTCTCAGTAACCAACAATGACAATTACTTAATGATTCTTGTACAATTACCCAAATTCACTATATGGTGTCACTTTCACATGGGCTGGATTTAGTACCTTTTCAGACATGACATGCTGGCTTCCTCTAATTATTTTCACTGAGCAACTGGTAAGTGAAATATTTGTATGCACTAAAAATATGACTAAAAGAACTTACCTATATAAATGTGGTCTTGTTTCCTCTGGGCACTTGTTTATTGAGTGAACAATTGCCTCAGTGATACCCATCTCCTGGATCCCAACATCACTAGGATGAAATAAGAGTTCAGGTATTGCAAAACGTTCATTGTTAAGACGGATCAGCTGGAAGAGACAAAGCGGTGTCCATTAACAAAGGATGTATTCAAAAATAACCAAACTTATTCTTTCAACACCTTTCAGAGTTTCACGTACATTCTTCAATCAAAGATAAAACAGCGGTCTGAGGTACATTTCCAGGTCTGTGTCCCTTAATGAAGGGGGAGTGTGATGGATAAACAACCATAGTATCCTGAAGCCTCTAACAAAGCCTCCAAAAAGAACTGTTCCTATGCTGTCTGTACACAACCTTTTCCTTAACATTTGCCCAAAACTGTCAGAAACCAAATCTATACATTATCTTCATATCACAATATGGCACACCTGCTTAATCTCTCTCCTGATTGCACCAGAGAAGAAGTGGTAGACAAAAAATAACATCTAAATCATGAGTAGTCTGTCTGTCTGCTCTACAATATACATTTACTGATCTGTTCCCAATGCCTATTTTCTACAGTTAATCATGTGAGGGATATGTTGTTTCCTATGCTGTATTTCTTGTGTCTTTACAGGATGTGCTGGCTAAAAAATATTATAGAAGCAAACAGGGAAAGGAGACTGAGAAGATTAAAACGTACAAGGAGGGAATGCATGACTACCAATCCAGTACAAAAAATCTGAGCATTTACCCACTTTAAAATATATCAAGAATGAAAATGCAGACCAATTCCCCCCTCTCTCTCTGTTTCATGAGCACCACTGCTACCACCCACCTGTTCACCAGCAGTAGACTTCCCAGTGGACTCCTCCAGTGACCTGACATAGCCTCTCTTTATAGTAGTGAAGTCAGGGAGCACATAATCTCTCAAGATATGGTTTGCTTGTTTCCCATCCCGAGCTGTTCTCATGTCAGTGTTGTAGTCCAGTGACACAAAACAAGCATCTTCCTTCACTTGATTAATCACATATGTTTCATCCATAACATTAAGTTGCCTGAAAGCAAAGTTAATGTAAATACAGCATCGGGTTGAAAGGAGAAAGATGAAAGACCAAACTAAACCTGGTGAAAAAAAGTAAAGGAGGATGTAGCAAGGATGCATACCAAATGGCACTCGCATGATTCATCTCCTCTCCAAAAGAAAATTAAACAAAATAATGACAATAATAATAAAGATGATGATGAAAGAGGCATCTGGGCATTGACTGTGCCACAAAACAAGGATTCACAAATGAAATACTGCAGAAATTGACACTATTGTACTGCAAATCACATCACATTGATATTGTATCCATTTTCCTTGACTTATGAAAAGACAGCAAGGAATTATATTAACAATCTTACCTGTACGATATCAACTCCTTCAGATGATTAGTGAGAACTTTGCCACCAATATCTACTCTCAAAATGGCATCTTTCTGCTTCTTGCCTTGGATGTAGGGAACAATATGAGTGAAACTGAAGCCAGACTCCACCAGCAAGCAACACAGTTCCCTTGGCCTGTCACGGTGATATTTGTGCACTGACAGGTCTCCAGCTGCAAGTGGAAACATGCTATTGGTTTGATGAAATTCTTATTAAGAGATGCTTTTTTACTTGTTTATATTCCTGACAAGTGACAACCATCCATTGAAAAAAGCAGCGGTTACAGCTATTGAAAAGGAAATCAGACAAGAGGACACCCTGGTAAATGGATAAGTCTTGAAATTAGAGTCAGTTCATAATGAATTACAATTTATCCAATCCATAAAACTCAAATTTCATTACATTGGGGGCATCAAATCAAGGGTTTACTAATACTCAATAATATAAAAATAATTCATTCAAGAAATAACTCAACATACAAGTATGTCTAATTTTCATGAAGAAAACCACTAAAAAACAAGAATTATTATAATTGCAGTTACCATTTATCCTCAATAAGGCATCAACCTCATATTCTTCAAAGAATATTTCACTAAGTGCCTCTTGAGTGCTGGTGAAGTTCAGGTACGGCTCGGTGACAATCATGGTGGTGTTGGAATGGTTAACGTTGAACACATCTTTGCCAAACACATAGTCCCACACAGTCTTCTGGATGTCCCAGTTGACCAAGTAACCCTGCAGAGGATTGTCTTTATTATCACAAGGAATGTTAAGAATCTTTCAGGAAACAAACGAATCCTAACTGAAAAAGACGCAATACAGCTTTCACCATTAAAACTGTCTCCATTGATGTATTATCTTTTGCTTTCCAAACATAACTACATTAGTAACAAAAATAATAGCATCAAAACCACACATTTTGGAGAGAGAGAGAGAGAGAGAGAGAGAGAGAGAGAGAGAGAGAGAGAGAGAGATTTTCAAGTCTCATAACTATAACTATAACAGGCATTTACTTATCATCTAATGTGAGTACAACTCAGCCAGACGACACCTTTGTTTGGAAAAAAAAATTCTAATGTAGGAGAGACAGCAGGGTAAGTACAGGATAAGCAGCTTACAGAGACACCTCTTCTTTGGAGGATTCTAAGAAAGGACTGGAGTGATGAAATGAGATTGTAATCAGAGGATCCCAAAGGTGACAGATGAAAGTAAAAGAAGTATTAGAGTTTAGGAAAAGATCAAGAATCTGAACTTCAACAAACACACACACCTTCCCCTGCCCAAAGAAGTAGACCTCATCTGTGCCATCTGACCATCACTCACCTTCTGGAAAGGCAAAATGTAAAACAGCCCAGAAGCGTCTCTACAGTCTTCAATTTGGTCAGCAATAAACGGTCTTCTCCGTTCACTTTTGGCCTTCATAATGGCATTTGGCATAACTCTGAAAGTGCAATTTTTATTTTGTAAGCAAAACACAGACACCCTCATAAGCACTGCTGGCTTGGACAGGTGGGGTGGCAATGTGGTGACAAGTGTGGACAGTTATAACCAAGACCACAAGTACCAAGTTAGTCTGAGAAAACTATAATTCCTAAGGCTATACAGTATATTACATTTGCTGGTCAATTTTGACTTTCACCCAGCCAACAAATCACCACCACACCACCAGATTAGGAAGCTCAGCACTGGGACAGGATGGGCGTGCAACTCTCTCCTCCTGTGTCTGCACTTTTGCCTAACATAAGTGGAGCTGTCATGCCACCTAAACCTTCAAAACCCGCTGACCCTGCTGGTCATACGTCACGGACTCCAAAGCAAACCGGCACAATCCCCAAAGGAAGAGGAATGGTTGGTACTTCCTCCCATAAAGGAGGGAACCCCCAATCAGCTGATCATGGCGGCACGCCAGTGTCAACTCCTAGTACTGATGGTTTAACTGGTGGGTCTGTTGTTGTTCCTTGTGGTAGTTGTGAGGGTATTGTTGGTGAGGATAGCATTGAATGTGACAAACTCCTACAGATGATCTCTTTACCATGGCCCCAGCAAGAGATATCACTCAGGGACACAAGTATAAGATTTTTGTTCCTCCCAGCACTTGTGAAACCAGACATAGATTTTTCTCAGTCCATGTTGTCAGGCTGTGGAATGCTCTTCCCCCAGAGGTAGCAGAGTCAACAAACGTAAACTGTTTTAAGAAGGGACTTGCTGTATATCTTGGAGATACTTTGTTCCAGTACTGAACTCACTATACTTTACCATTCTCACCATGGCTAATAGCACACTTTCCAGTCTGATCCTTCTTGCTTTTTTTGCTTTTTGTTGTTATACTTTGTGGAAGACTGGCGTGCTAGCCGATGTGGGGTTCCCTTCAAGGGAGCCCAACCAGGTAAGAACCACAGCTGTACCGGTCACTGAGCTGAAGCACAAAGGCTCACCCACATGACTCTAGGCTTAGGATTATCTAGGAGCACAGCCACCACCCCCACCACCACACTAATAGATATTCAGTTGACCACAATACACAGCATCATTCCAGGAAAAAAACAGATTCCTCTTACAACGGAAACCTCACACACACACACACCCACACCCACACACACACACACACACAGATCCAATCATACCACAGGGCACCACAGTTCACGTTACCTGGGCTCATTTTGATTGGAGAAGCCTGCCTTGATGGTGTAGGCGCCGTTGTCTAAGATGAACACATTTGCCATGCCCGCCTCTTCTCTCACCACAACAACAACACGCCACCCGCCTCACACTACGAGCCTAAACTTCTTTCTTCCTTCACTCCACCATACCACTGAATGAATAAATAAACAAATAAATAAACACATACATATATATTTATTTAGTTATATGTACACACACACACACACACACACACACACACACACACAGAGAGAGAGAGAGAGAGAGAGAGAGAGAGAGAGAGAGAGAGAGAGAGAGAATGTTTTTTTCAGTTTTTTTTTCTTTGCTTTTCATCTATTTTTTGTTTTTTCTCTGTTTTTCATTTGATTTTCGATAATCTGAGAGGATATAAGATGGTTTTACTTCATTTTTTCTTTACTTTTCGTGTATTTTCTCTGATTTTCGTGTTTCGTTCAG
>CM035196.1:17383615-17398615 GCA_020233015.1 Callinectes sapidus
TGTTCGATCGTTTCAGTGAAGTGTTTCATGTCTGGCTTGATAATTTGTCCTTTTTTCTCTCATCCTTTAACTCATAAATCATCGTCCCATCATTCATAACCCACTAGATTAACAAAAAATACCCAAATTAACATTCCCTTTCCACATTCCTTCACATTTTCTGGACGTTAATAGATAAATAACAATAAATAGACTCTTACTACTGCGCAATTAGCCATTCACATCTCCGAATGGGATGAAGCAACAAGAAGGAGACTGATGGTTTGCTTCAGTGCCCCACCAGTCGTCCTAGAGGAGGGACACTTGCCCCCAGCCTCCTCCTCAACACCGCCACTATCACCATTCGAGATTAATTAATAAAGGTTAGTACTGAATGATTGGCTTGAGAGAAAGTGAATATAATGATTTTAAGGTTCCCTGGAGTGAATTGGTGTAGATTAGTTAAGTTGCAAGTGGCTTTTGTATTAAATTGTTAGTAATTGTGAATATTTACTGGTAATTAAGGTTGTAATTAGGAACTGTGGTTGTTAGTGTGGTGAAGTGATTAGCTGTGGTTGTTAGAAGTATTTAAGGTGTTGGTGACTAATTCATCATTGTTAGGTAATTAAGTTATAGTTTGAAGTAGTTTAGTGGTTATTGTTGCATAATTAGCGTGCAGTAGTTAAGGCTTGTTAAGGTATTGGCTAATTGGTGTATTCATAGTTGAGTAATAGTCGTTGCTGATAGTTTAGTAGTTTATTCTGCTTATTAATTATTTTTCAGCTTCACAAACTCACGTGGGGATTAAAATAGTGCAGACTGGCCATTAATTTTCTCACCTCCATAGACCCTTGCTAATGTCCGTAAAAGCGTCAAATTACACCTAAAACTGATGGTAAAAATGTGTCCCAGTACTGAAGGGGTTACAATAGTACATACTTTGGCCATTAATCTTCTCCCCTCCATAGACCCTTGCTAATGTCCGTAAAAGCGTCTAATCACACCCCAAACTCGTGGTAGAAATGTGTCCCAGTAGTACTGAAGGGGTTATATTAGTACAGACTCTGGCCATTAATCTTCTCCCCTCCATAGACCCATGCTAATGTCAATAAAAGCGTCTAATCACACCCAAAACTCGTGGTAAAAATGTGTCTCAGCACTGAAATCCATCCCAGTTTTCCAATGCTTCAGTTTCCTCCTTTCTTTCCAGGGGTGACTGCTGAGGTGGAACGAAGGAACACGGCGGGTGGATCACAGGTGGATGATTAGCAGGTGGCGGGGCATGGGCAGAATCTGTGAGTGGATTGTGGGTACAGGAGAGAGAGAGAGAGAGAGAGAGAGAGAGAGAGAGAGAGAGAGAGAGAGAGAGAGAGGCGGGGGGAATGTCTACCTATGTCTCTGTCTGTCCTGAATCTAGGCTTATCTAACCCATTGCTGCTGCGTGTCCTGCCTTGCCCTGCTGGCTACTAATTTCTATCACCCGTTCAATGCTTCCTTTATTTATCTCTTTTACCCATTTGTAATTATGTCTAGGAAGATAGACTAGGAGAGTGTTTGTTTATTTAGTACATATTATGACATGGTACTACGTATGTATGTTATGCCATACTTTAGGACCTACTAGATACATTAGTGAGTGTTTGGACGATGTTAGATTGGGTCTGAGTATACATACTTAGTGAATAATACTGGTTCCTGGTTAGGTAATTGTGTACTACAGGTTGTGTATTGTTGTGGTTTAATATTAGAGTATTTTCTGGTACATGTAGGATGATGCAATACTCAGTTTTGACAAGTCAGCAAGGTTCAAGATATGATAATTTTGTTGTTTAAAAAGTGGGGGTGTGGTGTGTTAACTTCTCTATGAAGAACGTTGATGTTGTACAGATGGCAAGGGTAAGTTTGGGACCGGGTAGGATTACAATATATGAAATGTGGAGAGATGTGGGCGTAATTGTACAGACACTCTCTCTCTCTCTTAGTGATAATGAAGATAATTTTGAAAAGATGACATTAAACTTAAAAATCTCTCTCTCTCTCTCTCTCTCTCTCTCTCTCTCTCTCTCTCTCTCTCTCTCTCTCTCTCTCTCTCAGGGTTAAGTAAATGACTTTTTTTTTTTTCATCCTTTATTATAAGTTAGGTTTGGTATATAACTTTTTTTGTGTTCATCTATAAAATACAAAACATGAGATAATACAATAATTCTTTTTTTTTATTACAGGAAGAGGAGGAGGGGGGAAGGAGGAAGAGGAAGAGGAGAGGAGGGAAGGAGGGAGGAAGTAGAGGAGAAAGAGGAACAGGAACAGGAACAGGAAGAGGAGAGGAGAGGAGAGGAGAGGAGAGGAGAAAAATAGAAAATTCGAGTGTTTTTCCTTTTCTTTCTTTATTATAAGTTAGCTTTGGTATAGAATTGTATATTTTTTGTATTAATTTATTTGATTATCGTTTTTCTTGTTATTTTTTCATTCATTCCCGTTTTTCATTACAGGGAGGAAGAGGAGGAGGAGGAGGAAGAGGAAGAATAGATAGAAGAATAGATAGAATACTTAATGTTGTACGTACAAGAGTTAATTAAGAGTTACTACCTTTGTGTGATAGTAATACTGAGTGAAGAATGGATGAATTATAACAACAGTAGTATTTTGAAGGGGTAAAAAGAGGCAGCAGAAATGTATGGAGGAGGAGGAAGGATTATTGGATGACAGTGTATGGATGACTGTCTGAGACAGAGAGAGAATTATGACAAAATATAACAACAGAACACACATAATATGTATCTAACCAGATCTAGTTAAAAAAAATAGGGGAAAAAATAATGAATGTAAAATAAAAGGATAGTAATTAATGGAGAAAGTAATTAACTGAATTCTATAACAAACATGAATGTAAAAGAAAAGACAAGACAAATCAAACTATGATGTATTGAGGAATACTTTGCTCTCTCTTACCACCACAACTATTTTGTTCTAATTGTTCTGTTTTGTGTTGTTTTTCCATAGATGTTCCTGAGTCTCCACTACAAAAAAGGAAGGAAGGAAGAACGATTAGGAAAAATAGGAAGAAAGAAGGAACGAGGAAGACTGAAGGAAGAGGAAGACCACTACTACTATCACTCATTCTTCACTACTAACCCCCCCCCAGCACAGAAGATTTCAGGATTAGCCCGATTAGCTGATTTAGAGAAAGTGTGAAGTCCTAAAGGCTCCCTCACTATGCTTGTTTGTTTAATGATTTTTTGGGGTGTGAATTTAGTAGTGGTCTTTCTCCGGAGACTCTTTGAGGTATAATAAAGACATAATAACCACCACCTCCTCCCAGGAAGACCACTCACCCCCTGCTGCTGCATCAGTCTATCTACATTCATAAACACTTCACCTCCCACCACCACCTACACTATTTCAAACGGCAACATTAAATTAGTCTCACTATCTCTCCCACTCACTGTCACCCTCTTCCAAAAACACAGACTCATTCCCTTTCTCACTTAACTAACTACTGCTCACTCTGCCTTGCTCACATCTCACCATTGTACTTCAGTAAAGGAAACATTTGACATTTCCAAGCTTGTGTTCACTTGGTATATCTTTCCGAGTAGTACTTGGTGCCCTCTACAGTGAAGCCTCGAGCATGCTTCATCAGCAGGGTGCTCACAGGGTTCTTGTTGTCTGCCAAGTCACTTCAGAAAAGAGAAAAATATTGGATCACTGATGTCAAATAAAGATACAGTATATGCTATACATAACTAAGTCATACTATGCTCATTTCCATATGAAATCATAGGTAACATATATTAAATACAAGATAGGAGAGCATTTAAATGCATAATAAATACAAAACATAGGAAAATATTTGGAATGCATTATAGTTCTATTAAGAATAAAACAAGACAGGAACTGAACCTACTCTAGAAAGGGCCGAATCTCATCGTAGGTCCACTTCTCTTGCACCTCAAAGAGTGTTTCCAGCCTACTCTTGATATCCAGGGGTAGCTCATTAACAGGGAAGTACGTAATGACTGTGGCTGGGGAAGATTTGTCCACTAACACTAAACCATTCAGCTGGCTTAGATTTGTGCTCAGACCTGTGGATTGCAATGTGTCAACAGGTTTTTACTTATTCATTTGATGGTGATTTGATTTGTTACAAGTATGTACAGGAAAAACATTTAAATGATTGCTAATCTTTATGTTAACTTAAATCTAAAATGGTACAATCCAATCTCATATCCAAGCTTTAAAGTTGGTTCTTGTGTTTATGGTGGTATTTGACATGGAAAATACATATGAGATAATTTGATGCAAGTTATTGTGTGTGACAAGACACCTACCCTTAGGCACACTGTTCTTCCACATGGTGTTGAACTCATCAAGCTTCATACCCCTGGCAGTTCTGAGAAGCACTTCCCCATAAAGGCGGCACACCTTGTCACCATTGAGTTCATGTAGCGAGTCACCTAGAATCATTATTATTCTTTTTTACCATATGCTACATTCCATCATGCATCAATTAAATGGATTCCTTCCCCCTGTAAAAGTTCAAGGATTTCCAATTTCAGCATTATACATATATTCTTACGATGTTATTCAAATAATATCATTCAGTAATATTATCTACAATATAATGCTGTAATTATGTACTACTTTGTGTCATAAACAATTCCACCTATGAAGACATGATTTTGAAGAGAGAGAGAGAGAGAGAATCCCAAACTTACCATCCTCTTCCCTCTGTGCATGCATGGGGTGCAGATAATAGTCAAGACACTGTGCCATTACTGTACGTGGCTCAAGTTTGCTCAGTTCATTGAGAGCTTCTTCATATGGAATGCTATCTACTGACCACTCTCGCTCTCCAATTAGGTTTGTGATGTGAGATACAATTTTGAACAGATAGTCAAAGCTGGGGATTTGCCAAAAACCTGCAAGGAAAAATATTATTCATCAGGAATATTATTCAGCAGGAAGTCTGTGTGCGGACATTTGAGTGCTCAATTATTTTTAGTATCAAATCAAACTTCTGCATTTGAGTATTGAAAAGTTTGACTATTGAGCAGTTTGAGTATTGAGTCTCCACTGTATATAAGACAGTATTATATGGCAAAACCTACAATAGCCACCATACTGAAAAATAAGGAGGTCATTAAGGTAGCTCATGTGGCGACAGATGTGAAAAAGTAACTAAGTAATCTGTGGCAATGGAAGAAATGGAGAAATTGTCATTATAAAATTTCTAAAATACATTGAAACTTTCGTAAATTTAAGATTTTCCTAAGGTTTGAATGAATTATCAGATTTGTAGGTATCAATAGTTGAACTTTAAATACTAGAACAGCAATTTGGAATTAATTAAGTTCAAGTATTGAGTTTCCACTGTACTCTTAATTATTCATACCTTTCCCTAGTAACTCTAGAACTCCCTGCCTGCTTCCATATTTCTAACTTCCAATGACTTGACTTCATTAGTTTTAAGAGGGAAGTTTCAAGACATTTATCCCAGTATTTTAGCTAACTTTTATAGACCTACAAGGGGAATGGCAAATTGGTGGGCTTCCTTATGTTGCCGCCCCTCATACATGAATATATATATATATATATATATATATATATATATATATATATATATATATATATATATATATATATATATATATATATGCACTAGAAAAAAAATCAGTTTGGGAGAATAGGTGAAATCTAAAGATTCGGTGTTCTAGATGCTACAGAACTCATTGGCTTAACTATGCTGTAAAGCTTGAATATGGTTAATGAGTTCCACTTAGTGAGTTACTACAATTCCCATTGAGTGCAGCTAGCATTGTTCCTCACCATATATGTGGTAGGCTCCAATTGATTTCAACCCAACTTCCAGTTCCTCCTCACTGCACTGTATTCGATCCTGTAGTTCATTTAGGCTGTACCTGAGATATAAATGAAACCTTTCAAAACTGTACATGTTTCATCATTAACAAAATCTGAAATAATACATACTGTGTGCACGGCTGAAAGTTGATGAAAATATGTGCTTTCTGTTGAAATTACAACTTCATAATGTGCTAAATAAGAAATACAAATGTATACACATGCAGATTTATATTTTTCAAATTTGTTTTAAACTTGAAGTTTATAATAGTTTTAAGTGAGATCTACCGTATATGCCGGACTATAAGACAACCTGAAGTATGAGATGAACCCAAATTTCTGAGGTAAAAATTTAGGTTTTGAGCTATTACTGGTGTATAAGATGACCCCCTTAATGGTGAAGGGAGCCCACACAGTTGGCTAAGGGAAAGGCACTTCATCACTGCTGATCCACAATATGAGGGGCTTGCTTGGTCGTTGTTTCTCTCATTTGAGTACGTTGTTACCATGAGAAAATTACGGTCTTCGTTCTGCACAACTCCAAGTGATTCTGAACTCCAAAATGGCAGGTATATGGCCATTGTTTCTGTTAGTCTAATTGGTACCTGATTATTATCATGGTGTGATTGAAAATGGCCATTTCAGGGGTGTGGGGTGAGGATGTCACTAGATTCCCCTACTCTTGCCACTTCACCATAAATCACGGGCCTGCCTTATTCTCCAACCCTGTTTCATCTCCTTTACCCCTGTCTCTGCCTGTCTTTGTTTCTATATAAATTAGTTTATTAGCAGATTCTAATTTTTGTTACATATCACAGTTGAAGGCATGTTTTAAGTATAAAGGTCTCTCCCATGCTAAATGTGGCATGTAATTGGAGAAGTGCAACCTGACCGACATACCTCACTTGCCCTGCCATACTATACAGAAAACATGCCTTGATTTTTACCTCAACAATGATGTGGAACAACAGTTAAAATTATTTCTGAAATTATTTCAGAAATACACTAATTTATATAGAAAAAGAGGCAAGGAAAGCACTGACTACTGATTCTATCTGTTTTGTGGCAATGCTAAGTATGGTCTTCCCTGGCAACTCATGCTACCAGTACTGGTAGCCTGCTATGTATATTAATAAATAAATAAATAAATAAATAAATAAATATATATATATATATATATATATATATATATATATATATATATATATATATATATACAGAGAGAGAGAGAGAGAGAGAGAGAGAGAGAGAGAGAGAGAAACCTGCTGAAACGTTAATTCCTCCCGGGGAGGTCTAATGGCATTGGATCAGGGGGTGCTGTGGGCTTATCATCGCGAAATGTGTTCGGATTGGGAAGTGTTCGAGTCAAAAAGTGTTCAAATCAAGAGATACCACTGTATATATATATATATATACACACACACACACACACACACACACACACACACACACACACACACACACACACACACACGTGTGTGTGCCTGCAGAATGAATTTCAAGGTAAAGTGGCATAATGTTCACTACAGGGTTTAAGTTATATTGCCAGTTTTTAAGACGACCCCTTGATTTAGGAGTCTTAAAATTATCAAAAAACTTGTCTTATACTCCAGCACATACAGTATGTATTTGTCTTTAACTTTGGTCCAATAAGAGTTGAATACAAGTTCCACTGCCCCACCTGTGACCATTGTTTGGCTGTGTCTGGTCAGGGCCTTCATAAGGGCACTCCTCCAACAGCCGCTGCAGCTTGTGAAAGCGTGGCTTACAGGGTACCACCTCTAGGTATGAGTGGTGTATGCTGGAAATCTGGAAGGAAGAAAGTAAATGGCAGTTATAGTTCTCTACAGTTCTGTTTCCACCATTATTAACTTAACCTACTATCTTTTCTTTCTATCCAACAACATAGATCTTTATAACTTCCAAGAGAAATGTAAACGTGTCTGAACATCAATATGAAACATACAGCATAACAGCAGCTCATATTTATTATCTTAGACCTTGTAGAGTGACTGCAAAGTAACAAAGTAAAGTTTTGGGAAGTTTTCATTTCAAGATATGTATAGCCAAGATGCTCAGACCTTATAGGAAAATTTATACTAACAACCACAAGAAGTCATACCAACCTCTCTGTGGATCATCAACCGCTTCCCCAACACTTGTGAAGGGACAAAAAGGTCAGGTACCAACAACATAGAGTTTGATGTCACTGCCCCACGAACCTGACAAAAACAGTTATTGATTATTGTCTATCACTAAATATATTTACACAAAACATATAAACTTATCAGATTTGAGCACAGGAAAAAAAAATTGTTCTCAGCTGTTTCTTTAATGTTTTCATTATAAATTTTGATTGATAATAGTAGGAATTTCAATTTCCCTACACCTATAAGATGTAGGGGCCAAAGTAAAGAGATGACCTTTATACTATATTACATGTCAAAGCATTGCAATACATAACTGTTTCTAACTCAAAACATTCCGGAAGTACAATAACTTAAACAGGCTACAATATACTGACTATTAAATAAGCAGCATCTAACTCAAAACATTCCGGAAGTACTGTGACTTAAACAGGCTACAATATGCTGACTATGAAATAAGCAGCAAAGTCCACAAGCTATTGAAAACAAAATGGAGTCAAATAAAAAGCTTGATAGGATTTCCCACCTCAAAGGTCTTGTCACTGGTACAAAGCACTGCACTCTCCTGAGGATCACCACGCAGCACCGCACTGAAACACAAGGCATAGATCATTCAATATGATTCGCCTCTTTCCTTCATTGCCATCAATATTGATCATTTCATTCATAAGCAATATAATCCTACAATGACTAAAACATGAGTAACAGAGATGACAAAAAAAAACAAAAAAAACAATACATGTCCACTTCAGAAAGAGCTTGAGGGAAAACACCATTAAACAATATTAGTCAGTTACTTTAAATTAGGCTTTTATCCTGCCTCCACTTCCATTAACAGCTAAGTTCCTCACCTTTGCCCTTCCTTGAAAGAGTTAAGGAGGGTCTTGTCTAACTCTATAAGCACCACATTATCTTGTTCTGGGAGGTAATCTGGTGAGAAGTGGAGCACCTGGGTCTCTGGAAGCAGGTCCTTCTCATTCAGGCTGGCTTGCTGCACCAATGCCAGCACATCAGACTCAGTTCTGCAAGTTTTATATATATTTTTATCAACCATCTTCACATACTAACACACTGGGCATTTTTCTTTTTTATGTAGGAGGGAAAAACAGGCCAAAGGCAACATAAAAGGTGTGAGAGAAAAGGATAAATGTCTTGAAACCTACCTCTTAAATGAAGTCAACTCTTAGGAAGTTGGAAATAGAGAAACAAGTATGGAGTTCCAGAGCTTACCTGAGAAAAATATGAATGATTAAGAGTACTAACTAACTCTTGCATTAGGGTGTATGCACAGAGAAAGCAGCATTAAAGTCGCCCCGGGCAATGAGTGCATCACGATGGGGACACTGGTCCAGTAAAGAGTCGAGTTTGGCATTGAACGTCTCCTTCTCTTCAGTTTCACACATCTCAGTAGAAGTAACAACAGACACGAAGCCTAAAATGTGCTTCAGCCTTAATCGCATTATACGCTCATCACCTGGAATGACCTCTACAATGGACAGATGCAGTCTACTGTAAATGCCTTTGGCTACCCCCTTGACATTGCTCATGCCAGCCCTTACTACTAGTCTCACCACTGCTAGGCCTCCTTGTCTCAGAGAGCCCCCACCATATCCACCCTCAGACTACTGAGCTCATCCAGGAAATGAGGCAATCGGTGATCCTGTGAGACTCAGCATGTTCCAGGAGCCCACACGCAGAACCCTTCAAAGGTTCATCCCAGGTGTGGTCCAACGTGCAGGTGCCACATCTGCAGCCCTAAAATTAGAAATAGGGCTAGGGGGTCCTCCCACCCCTCTCAGGACACAGGGCTCCCACAGGCTTTCCCCTACATCCATCATAACAGTAGGCAGGCCCCCTCTGGTGCCGTGGCCCACAAGTTCAGTAAGAGCCCACAAGGTTCAGTTAGAGCGCACAAAGTTCAGTTAGAACACCCCAGGGTTAGATATGATCCCCGCCAGGTTATGTTTAGTTGGTATGTTTTAGCTTAGAGTGCTGCTGGCCACAGGCAGTAGTTTCATCGTAAAGGTGAGGTTATTTACTTTATTTTGAATGGTTGTATGGCATGATGAAGTACTTCAGTTCGCAGTTTATGGAATTTTAACGTTTTAGTGATTTTTGAAGTACAGGCAGGGCCAAAACTTACTCCGTTGTCAATCATCATCAGTGTTTGCTGTGTCTCATTGACGAGGGCAAAACTATCTTTCCCTGGTAGATTTTGATCTGTTTTGAACTAATCTGCCTGTTGTATTTGTCGCAAAACGTTAGTTTCGGGATGAGGAACGGGGAAAAAAAAAACTGATTTGCGAGGAAAACGACTATCAGATTCATTCATAACACACCAAAATCTACCAGGAAAAAAAATAGCTTTGTCCGAATTTAAGAGACTGGTGTAAAAGTAAAAATTTACCTGCAAGACTTGCAAATCCTCGAATTTCTGCCACACTCTCGAATGCTATTACAGACATAACACACACTTCCCAAACAGTTTCTCCACGTTTACGTTAAGATCACTGACCATTCTACATGATACGTTAGTTCCATACTTGCATCTGAGGCGGTTGTATCATAAAAGCTGTCCCCACATAAAAAATATATATATTATTGCTTTACAAAAGTTGTCCCCACCCACCCACACACACACACACAAAAAAAAAAAAAAAAAAAAAACAGACTTGTTCATTAGACTGGAGGTCAAATTTCCAAGATTAATACCCCACCCCCAAAAGAGAGTTCACAGACGTGAACCACAGTGAGTCTACTACCTAAACATACAGTCAGCCGTGTCATGTAAGTAAAAAAATACCGTACTGAGAAGGAAAGATAATAAACATAAACAAAACCACAGAAGTAATATCATGACGGCAATGACGCCTTCAAGGATTACATCAAATTAATCTCCCACGACATCTGATACCACCAAGACGATTAGTGTCCAGTTAATCATCGCAACCCCTAAATGCAAACAAGAACGAAACGTACCTCCTGGCCATTCCTATTTCTTTGTAGTTGTTAGGACTACGAAGACCTTATGATTCTTATGAGTCCGGCTGGTGTAGTCCTGTGGGGCTATCACAAGTGTAGTAGCTGGTCGGTCCTTCTTAGGAAGGCACATATGAGTAGATCAGCCATTCCTTTAATCAAGACAACACTGCAGGAAAAGCGCGCCAATCTTGATCTCGATATTGATCTTGATGCTACAGGTGGCTCGGGATCACTCCAGCAGGGCTAGCAGATACAAGCACAGAACCAAGGCCTCACTGCACAAGATTTGCTTCTTCCTCTCACCCCTATTCTGTCCTCCTTTCTGCCTTTCTGATGCAAGAGTTACCAGTATTCTCAGTCTTTCATCCTTTTCTCTGGTAAACG
Source organism: Callinectes sapidus (assembly GCA_020233015.1). Classification (NCBI taxonomy): domain Eukaryota; kingdom Metazoa; phylum Arthropoda; class Malacostraca; order Decapoda; family Portunidae; genus Callinectes; species Callinectes sapidus. The sequence continues at coordinate 17,394,967 of CM035196.1, forward strand.
GAACTCTCCGCCTGCTTCTGTATTTCCATCTGCCTATGATTTTAACTCTTTCAAGAGAGAGGTATCAAGACACTTATCCCATTCTTTTGGCTACTGCATCAGAACTTTCCCAGGGACCGGCACTTCAGTGGGCTTTTTTGTTTTATTTTTGTTGCCCTAGGCCGCCTCCCTTCTACATAAAAAAAAGTAGATATCATTCATCATGATAATCTAAGGTATTATAACTGGACTGGCATGACACTGTACAATACAAACACAGGTAATATCAATTATAATTTCAAAATCTACATTGTGACCCTGGTAAATTCAATTCTAATTTATAATATGTATTGTGACCCTGTTAGAAAAAAGGAAGCGTACCAGATTTGTGGAAAGCGGCAGCCACCCAATAACATACTCCGCGTGAGCTGTTTCGAGGGTAACTTACCGTTGGTTTGCGTGAATTCGTTCGTACGTGCGTGTCAGTATTGTGCCAGGCGCTGAAATTAGTCACGGTGGTTATATATATATATATATATATATATATATATATATATATATATATATATATATATATATATATATGAATCTTCTTCCATCATCACCAGGTTTTGGTTGTCCAGCTTGACAATGTATCCTAGTTACTCTAGACTTTTGGAGCCTGTGAAGTGATAGTATCACTATACAAACAGGGATTATGAAAATTATTTTAATGATGTCTCTGGAGACATAATTAGAAAGTTTAGTGAAGAAAACAACTGCCAACATACTTTACAGAGTAGGTATAATGATGGAATATTTTTCTTCCAGGTTTGCTTGGCAAGAACTGCTTTTATGGGTAGCTGTTTCAAAAAGTCCTGAAAAGGAAAACTGGGACTACTTCAAAGACTTTGAAAGTACTTGTAAATGCAAAATTTTTTAACATATCCTAACTGTGGTGGATCAGCCTGTGTAGAGTCAAAGTACTGAAAGAGTATAGAAAGACAAGAAAGCATCATCATGGTAATTATTACTGTTGAAAAACTAAGAGAGATTGAAAGAAAACTTTCATCATTACTTTCTCCATATGGATTTGAGTGTCATTATTTTAAAATTGGCTGGTACAATGAACATGTCTCAAAGGCTTTTCTCTTACCATATAATGATGACACAGTGGCATTCGTTATCATCAGCACACCAAGCATGTTTGAAAAAGCTTTCATTCCATATCTAGCTTCAGCTGACTGTACAAGAATGAAATCAGATCCGATTGACCAGTGTATGATGCATTATTTTGCTGGAATTAAAGCACAGTATTCAGACCTTGAAATTGAGACAATTCATGATTTTCAAACTACACCAAGTAAGCGACCTAGAGTTTTGGTCCAGACTGCTGGTCATGTCTCCGGAGCAGTGAGATACTATCAACGGAAAGACTTGTCAGTTGATCCATGGTGTCCTGAGAGAAAAATTTTTGGTGTTTGTCTGCACCCTGAATTTGGAGGATGGTTTGCTCTCCGAGGTGTTGCTATCTTCACAACTATCACCTGCCCAGAGTTGCAAAGAATACCCCCAAGGTCAGTATTGATACATTTTCTCAGCATTGCTTGTATACTAGTCATATAATGAAACTACATTCTCTCTCTCTCTCTCTCTCTCTCTCTCTCTCTCTCTCTCTCTCTCTCTCTCTCTCTCTCTCTCTCTCTCTCTCTCTCTCTCTCTCTCCTTGGTATTCATTTATAAGTGAAGTAGTCATGTAGCTTAATCATATGTTCATGATATATTCCTGAATGAATTTTCTCCCAAGAGGTCCATTTGTATAATAATATTCTGCAGATTCATCCGCAAATGCCCTGAAAAATTGATCTTTCAAATATGAACCTCTAAAAACAGGTGAACTCTTCATTCTTGTTAATTAGTTTGTGTAAAACCTATACTACCACACATCACTCTATAATGCTGAACAAGCATGGAACTCTATTTTATATTCCTTTCATAATCTTATCTCAATATATAATATTATCCATGTACTCCTGTGCACACACAGCATTTTCAACTGTGCACTGCACACACACAAATTATTTCCCCTAAATGGCAGCATGTGTCCACCTTCATAGATAGCCATTAACTATTTCCATAATTGATATTGTTGTCTGTGTCGTAACCTTTCTAGGTAAACTCTCTTCTTATTTTGGTATTCAATCTTAGGATCTAATCATAGTTCTTTGTAACCATGATTTCAGCCATCTCTTAGAAGTCTTGGAACTTAAAGATGATGCTTTAACAATTGGAGTTACAGTAGGGTTGGCATATCTGGAATTTCAGCTTCCATAAATAACAAAAAATATAACAAAACAGAAAAACAGACACACACAACTATCATATTTATGTTGGTTATGATAGGAGAGAGGGAAGAGCAAGAATTCACTGGGAGGCAACTGCTTTAGTCTGGTCTTCAAAGAAAGACTCCAGAATGGAGTGGATGGCTATTGCTCCCAGTCTTCCTTTCTCTCCCTCTGTTTCTATATAAATTGGAGTATTTCCAGAATCATTCAAACTTTTGATCCAAATCACCACTGAGGCAAAAATCAAGACATGTTTTATGTATAAATATCTCCCCCATCCTAAATAAGGGAAATGAGAAAGGAAGTGTGATCTTGCCAATATATACAGAGTTTTTCACTTAAATACCATATTTCATGGAGTAGACAAACAGATGTATCACGTGAGTTCCTTTATGGCACACAAACAACAGTTACACAACCGTGATGAGGGAAGTAACCTTAAGTTGGAGAAATGTAATAAGTGGAGTACTGCAGGGATCAGTCCTGGCACCCATAATGTTCCAAATATATGTAAATGATATGTTGTTACCTTGTTTTTGGCCTTGTGACCTTGTTAATGCACCGAGGGTAAATAAACATTTTCTTTGTGTACTTCTTTTCCAATATAATATCAGGAGTTTTGTAATCTATACATGGTAACATTATGTGAAGGAGTTCTGAAGGAATGGAATGGTAGAGCAGAGCCTTAGTTACACATTTAGTTGAGTACTCTAGAAATGATAGGTAGATGTTGTTGATTCTGGTCTATGGTATATCAGATGTTGCTCTCCACCCAGCTTCTGTGAGAGAAATTCTTTTGTGGCATGTAGGTTATTGTTACTTGTTAACACCTGTGACCTCAAACATCTTATTTGTTAAAATGAGTCAAAGTACTCAAAAAAGTTAATTTTGCCATTTTTAGGATTTCATTAGTATATGTAATTTTTATCAATTACCAATAAGTAATAAACAAACGCTACCTTAATTTTGTAGGCATTCCATAGATGAAATATATTGTATGAACGATAATGGTTGATTAAGTCATATTGTGAGGTTTGTACACTCATTTACTTTTCATTTCTTGACTTGTTGCATGTTTTGTTGAAGGACCAATTGTACAAGTGTACTTGAAATAAAGTGACGTAAGTAACAAGAACACAACAAGATTATGTGTAGGTGTATGTATTATGGCCACATTGTGGCACCAGGTGTCCTGTAGAATATTCTAATTATGATTTATATTTTCTAGGGAAATACTGACAACTGAAAATGAAGTTGAAGAGTTTCTGCGTCGATACAATGACCACTGGGAAGACTGGTCTTTTAGGGATATCATTGTGCCAAAAGAACGATACTCAGAGGACCAG
>CM035196.1:17487020-17496220 GCA_020233015.1 Callinectes sapidus
GGAGGAGGAGGAGGAGGAGGAGGAGGAGGAGGAGGAGGAGGAGGAGGAGGAGGATGAGGAGGAGGAGACCAGGTGCATATGAAGATAGTGCTCTATTTGATACCAACCTCCTCCTCTTCCCTCCCTCTCATTTCCCTCCCCCTCTCCCTCCCTCGTTTCCTCCATTTCTATCCCTCCTTCTCTCCCTCTACTTCCTTTCCCCGCATCGACTGTTTTCTCCGTTGTTAATACCCGTTACCTCCTTCCTTCTACTCCCCCCTCCCCTCCCCACCTCAGCCCCACACCGTCCTTCCCCTCACGATATCCCACTCCCTGTCTCCTCTCCTTCCCCCTCCCATTTCCTTTAAGCCTTCTTTTCCTCCGTTACTCTCTCTCTCTCTCTCTCTCTCTCTCTCTCTCTCTCTCTCTCTCTCTCTCTCTCTCTCTCTCTCTCTCTCTCTCTCTCTCTCTCTCTCTCTCTCTCTCTCTGTCTTCAAGGTTGTCTCGCCTCAATTCTTGTTCTCTTATGGTGTCGTGAGGGAGGAAGGGGGGAGGGGGTGCTGCCCCTTCAGGGTCCACCGGACGTGTCCCGCCTTTGTGTTGCGCCCCCGCCCCTCCACGCCCCCACAAGCTTGATGTTAGAGCGGCGGAGGGCGTGGGGGCATGGGGCGAGTTGCAGGTGCTAGAGACTCATGGGTGGAGTGTGTGTGTGTGTGTGTGTGTGTGTGTGTCATGATGTTATGGGTGAATATATGCGTCGTTAATGTCGAGTGCTTTGGAGGAAGGTGGAGTTGGGGAGATTGGGATGAGTGGGTGGGGGGGAGGGGGAGTGTAGGGTGTCCTCGGCATGGTAGGCGTTGCGGCAGTGCAGGGGAAGGACAATGGTTGGTTGTTGCAGCGGGAACATGATAATAGTGACAACAGCACGTGAAATCCCCATAGTGAAGGTGATGGCAACAATGGGAAGGGAAAGGAAGTGTTTGGCCGCCAGCATCTCGGCCACGCTGGATGACGACCGTGTGTGTGTGTGTGTGTGTGTGTGTGTGTGTGTGTGTGTGTGTGTGTGTTTGTGTGTGTGTGTGTGTGTCACCCATCTCTGCGGCGCGCCTCGGCCTCGTCCCGCCAATTAAGATGCGTTACAAAGTTGCGTCATGAAGTTGTGTCACAGCCGCGGGCCACAGACGACGGTCACCCTCCCTTCTATCTCCCTCCGGCTCTACACACACACACACATAAACACACACACACACACACACACACACACACACACAGCATTGCACATGGTTCCCTTGATTACTGCCGTCATTTTAACCAGATGAGCGCGACAGCTGCGTTTTGTTTCTACGTCCCTCGTGCCGCCCTGCCGTGCTGTGTCTTGGCTCTGAATGGATGAACCTACAACGGAGGCTGTTGTCGTCACGCTCCGCTACCGTCCCTCTCCACCCTTCCTCCTCCCCCCCCTCCCCCCCATTTCTGAAACCTATCTAGAAGGCCCTGAGCGGAGGTCTGCAGCAAACATTGAATGAGAACAAGAACACACACACACACACACACACACACACACACACACACACACACACACACACACACACACTGGAAAGAAAAAAAGTCAGTTGGTGAGTTCATTTATTCTTTCTAAATAATACAGTTTTAGTAGAGCATAGAGGTGGGACATTTCTAGTAGAGTACAGGTGTGAAGGCCACGCCACTCTGGAGTCCGGCGCCTCTATCTCAGCATCGGCATCCTGACGAGGGTTACTTTGAGGTAAGTCTGTGCCGGACCGGCAAAGGTGGCGGCGACGCAGCGCCATCATTTGAGGAAGGAACAGTAAGGGGCTGTGAACACTGGACCATGCGAGAGGCGTGGTCCTGCCCGCCCTCACTCACACACACACACACACACACACACACACACACACACACAAACACACACACGCAAACACACACACACACTCACTCACACACACACACACACACACACACACACACACACACACACACACGCAAACAAACACACTACAGACAGATTACCGGTGAAGTCTTTATATAAATATAATAGAATCTATAAAATTCAACTTTGAAATACAAATATGAAACATGTTTACATACACTGTCTACATTTTGAGACTATGTACAGTGTTCCTCTCACACTTAAGTGAGGTCGCTCACTCGCGCCGCGACTCGCTGGGCCTACACAGCGGAGCCCCGAACACGACACAGTTCGATCCACAAGGCAGTGACACAACACACGACAACGAAGCAGAAAGTTGACATCTTCTGTGAGGTCCAGAAGAGCACTTCCCCCCCTCCTCCCCGCCGCCAGCCACAACCCAAAGCACAGTACCGAAGAAGAGTCCTGAGGCAGCAAGCGGTGGGCGAGGCAGGTGTTAGTGAGGCGTCCTCCCGGTGTGGCACAAGCGATCAGAAGAAGAGGATCGACTTTAGGAGCCGTAGCTTACCGCGCAGCAGATGAGGCGTGCGGCTCCGTGGGCGTTTGTCAGGGCCGCGGTGGTCCAGGCTAGTGCGGGCGCGGTAGTAGTCCTCCAGGCGGGTGCGGCGTCCCATATCCTCTTCTTCGAAGTCATCCTGACGCGTCCTGCGTCCGCCTTCCATTTCTAGATGAAAGGCATCACCGGTAATTGCTTCCTCACACCTTCCTCTACGACCCTGGCTTTGCAGCTGTAACATCTGCTGCTCGGTGTAGCGAGCGTCGCCCCTCTTGGCCAGGGCAGAAAATAACTCAGCTTCCACAGGCATGGGGTAGTGCTCCTGCACACGGCGGCCCCACTCCCCATCCAGGAGTTCATCGCGACGCTGTTGCCCATGGTGCAGTTCAAAGTCCAAATCAAGATCACAACTGCGGCGGTACCATCGCTTACGATCGAAGTCGAATTTGTCATTACAAATCATGTCTAGATCCTGACGAGCATAATCCATCTCGAAGTCGCAGCTCCTGCGGTTCCCTGGACCGCTGCGCCCCACCTGGCTGTGGTCGCTCACCTTCCGGTGGCGGTCCTCGTTCTCCCAGCGGCTCCGGAAGTCACTACGCGTACGAAACCCAACGTTCTCAAACTCATCAAAGTCGTCTTGAAGAGTGTTTTCTTGGCCCGACAAGTCCCAAGCACTTTTAGCCTTGACTGGGCCCCGCTGGCGTCCCCGGTCTTGATGCAGCCTCCCTCGTCCCGCCTCCCATTCCTGGTTGGCTCGCTGTTGCCGCCTTACTCGCTCCGTCCGCCGCCTGGTCTCAAAGTCGCTATCGTCGTCAGTTGAGTCGTCCTCCAAGTACTTGCGATCTAAACTCTTACTACGAAGGTATTTTCTGGAAGAGGGACGATCAGGAGTCCTGCTGGGCTCCATCACCATCCAGCTGAGGGCTTCAGGTTTCCTGTTGTTGGCGGCGGCAACTTTGGAGGCCAAGTTTCCACCGCCAACAGCTCCTGCTGCTGTGTTCTTGGTGAAGCGAGATTCCCGTGCCGCGGCACCAGTCTGTTTGATGGGTACTTTACGGTTGAGGATGATATTATTCCAGCTGCTTGAATATCGCCCTGCTTGATCCTGATTGAGGCAGGTGCGATAATCAAATGCAGAATTGAGCTTAGTGCCCTGAGCTGCTTTCTTGCGAGACTCCACGGGAGCTCTGCTGGCTCGGACATCTCGAGACCTGCCCTTGTGGCCTCCACGATCCACAGAGTTATCCCATCCCCCGAAGGCGTCCCGCTCAGCCAAGGGCTTCCTTGGGGAGAGGTTGTCAGGATGTCTTGTGGGTGAAGTGGGGGAGGGGCTGAGATCACTGCGAGGAGAGCGATCACATTCGCTATCCAGGGGCATCTCACAACCACGGTTCTGCAGGTCTTTCATATACTCATCTGTGCTGTCCTCGTGTTTGAGGTTGACACCGCTATCGTACTCTTCAGACGAGCCGACCTCCTTTACCTCCCTGACGGCATGCAGGTGGGTGTCCTTCAGGCCATGGGGCTGCACATCACCGTCCACCACCCCTGTTCTTCGAGAAGGCCCTGGCCGGGACCTGTGTTGTGATGTGCTACCCTCCTGGTCCCGCTCCCTGATGGCCTCCAGGTCCTTGAAGGGTCCATCCACATCCACACGTGAACGGCGTCGCTTCTCGCCTTGCACGTTTCGGCAGTCAAGCGTAATGTTAGATGGCACTGCGGCTTTGCCCATTTGCTTAGATATTATTTTATTGACATTTCCCAGTCCTTTGGAGTCGCCCTTGCGACCACCTCTCTCTTGTGGACCTTCACGGATACCTTTCCCTCCTTGGCATTCGAGAACTTTGTTGAGGCGTCCAGGGCCACGCTTTACGCCCGTGTCACTGGAGTCCTCCTCCAAGCTGTTATGGCTCGTGGCGCCGCTGCCCCGCACGCCAGAGTCGTCAGTTTCACTCTCTAAGCGGTCGTCATAGCTGCGACTTCGCGTAAATCGCGCGAACGCAGCATGAGAGCGCATGGGTTTGCGGCCACCGCCTTCCCCAGGCTCACAGCAGTCATCAGCGGAGAGAAGGCGGGACCGGTGGAGGGACAGGATGGCCTCCCGTTGGGCAGGCGAAAGGCATTCCCAGGCACCGTCGGAAGGCAGTGAATCCATGAGTCGGTCCTGTAGAGCTCTTATTCTGGGGGAGATTTTAAGGGCAGGGTCCCCCGGCCCTGCTAAGCATAAGCCCCCACCTCGTAACATGTCCCTCAACAGGGCGCCACCACTTGATTCCTGCGCCGTACACTGGCGTTGACACAACACACTGTCAGCATGGCAAACCACTGTCCACCCTCACCACACAGAACGTTCCTAACACCAAGCACGGGACGCTGCTGTAAGGACACGTGAGAGGGGACGGGGGACGGGACGAGCAGCGTCTGGCCTCTAGGATGCCTGACACACAACTGAGCAGCGCGTGGCGGCGGCCGTGGAGGCGGAGGTCGCCCGCCTCAGCAGCGAAAGTGGTCAACATTCCATCACCACCACCACCACCACCACTACCACCACCATGATCACCACCGCCGCCGCCGCCACACTCTGCTCTATATTCAAGTTCTTCATTTACATTCAAAAATTCCCTATGAATGTTATGGGCGGGCGGCGGCCTCCACATGCCAAGGTATGTAAGGTGCAGCCTGCGGGAATATATTATACCTTAGGCTCCACACATTCTCCCACGGCGCAGGACACTCATCACCGTGGGAGCCTTGTATCTGCCCCCCCCCCACCCACCCCTACACAACACACTCACCACTAGCTAACCACACGTCTATACGATACACACAAACATATCCTTCTTCCTCTACGTTTTCTCCGCCAAAGATATAATCACTCTGTCATCTTTCCTGACCTGCCTATAATAATTCAGTCAATTCTCTCAACTTCCTTCTTTCTCCGCCCCACTCTCTCCTCTTCTTCCTTCTCCTTTCCTGATCATAAATATGTTGAGAGAAATCATAAAAAACGTCCATCATTTATACAAATCATTAAGAGTGTGTGTGTGTATGTGTGTGTGTGTGTGTGTGTGTGTGTGTGTGTGTGTGTGTGTGTGTGTCCGCCCAAAACAAAACAAAACCTGCTCCCAAAACAAAGGCAACATGAGGAGCACTGCATGATCCTCTTCCCTGCATCACACACACACACACACACACACACACACACACACACACACACACACACACACACACAGAGGCCCCTCCATTTACTCACGTTACTTACTGTACCTCATCTTACTTGCCGCGTGCCCCTTCCCCCTCAACCCTCTATCATCTGCCCCCACACACCATCCCACCACGCCGCGCCCCGCCCCGCCACACCCCGCCCATCCCTTGCCTCTTCCAACTCATCCCGAAACTTAATATCCCTCGAACCGACCCCCCCCTTTCTCCCGCAAGTCCGTGAACAGGGCGCGAGTAAGCCAGGGCAAGCTAATGTTGCTTCCCGTATAAGGCTGATGGACGGGGCTAATGGTGGTGGTGGTGGTGGTGGTAGTGGATGAGTGAGAACAGGGACGGGTGAGGGCAGGGCATGTTGTTGTGCAGCCTCGGCATGTGTTTTTCTGGGGTTTAAATTAATACATTGCTGCAGGAGGTGTGGCTGGTTTGCTGTCATGCTGGGTTGGGGAAGAAGAATTGATTGTGGAGATGTAGCTGGTTAGTTGACTGGTTGGTTGGCCGAGAGTGATGAGTGGTAGACGGTGGAAAGTGTTGTGGTTGATAGTGGTTGTGTGGAGCTGCTGGTTATTGTGGCGTGTTGTGTTGTGTTGACGAATGGTGTGGCGTGTTTATGTTGTTGCCGACGATGCTTGTATTGTTCTGATATCAACGCGTGATGTACAGTCTATGATTTTGCAATAACACAGAGAAAGTCGGAAAGTAGGTCTGGAGATGAATGTGAGGGAAACAAAGGCAATGTTCGATAATTACATGTTGGACAATTAGATTAATGAGGAGAAAGAAACAACGAAAAATGCCCACCAATACATCTATTCAGAATATAATAATAATAATAATAATAATAATAATAATAATAATAATAATAATAATAATAATAATAATAATAATAACAATGACTCAAATAAACAAAAGAACACCAAGAAAATGAAGTACTTATTACCACCAAAATTACCATAAAAAAATACTCTACCACTACCTCTCGACAGCAAGATTAATAATTGGAATATGCCGCTTCTAATACCGGCTTACAAACCTGAAGGCTTACGAAAGACATGGGACGAGAAACTGACGGTCTGAAAGGTCAATGGAAGAATAGTACCTAGCGTAACAAGGAGATGTAAGAACAGACTATAGATTAATTAAGGAGCAGACCACGGTACACGACATTTCAACTACAATTAAAGGAAAAAGAAAGTAATACAAGTCACGTGCCCAACAGATAATAGGACAATTACTGAAGGTGAATGGCGATCTTGCAATGGTAAAAGACGGTTGGGTACAATGAGGATCTGGAGACATGAAAAGTTTTACCGAGGTGTCCCGGAGAAGACAACCGACGGAGACGAGTGAAGAAGGATGTGACAGTTCTTTGCCCTGCAGTGATATCATTGCGTGGGGTGGTGGTGGTGGTGGTGGTGGTGGAGGAGGAGGAGGAGAACTGGGTGTGATGCAGCGGAGGGAAGCAGCGATATGGTGGTGGTAATAAAGGTGTAAAGTTTGTTTGTTTGAAATACCCACACTTTTCCACTTACTCCGTCTCTCTCTCTCTCTCTCTCTCTCTCTCTCTCTCTCTCTCTCTCTCTCTCTCTCTCTCTCTCTGTCTCCCATAATGCATGAGTTAAACCAGCGACTCCCTCATCTACAACACTCCGCCTTAACCTGATTCTCACTTTCTTCCACCTAACTTTTCTACACGAGTATAAAGAGAAGACAGGAACTTAAATTGTCCTCGCTTCTTTGAGATCTGCACACGAAATTCCCCTAACTTGAACTAAAAAAGTCTAGTATATTCTTCTGACGGAGCTTTTTCTTTCCGTACCCTTTTGGCTTACCGCCTTTCCATCCATCAAAAGAAGTTAAGAGCGAGATGGAGCATTCTAACAAGCTGGCGTGCTATTTTCCCCATCAGAAGTAAGAAGTAAGATGATGTGGAGCATTGTGCCAAATACGATGTGGTGAGTCATGAGGGTGCTATGTGGTGTCTTCGGTGTGGCGCTGGTGTGGAGCTGCGGTGTGGTGTGGGTATGCAGTGTGGTGGTGATGATTACTGCCAATGAGTAATGTGTGGTGTGATGTTGGGCTGTAGACGGGGAAACAAGATACGGTGCGCATGATCTGATGATAAAGACGACGGTGGTGTGTGTTGTGTTGGATTTGAATGATGCCTTAGTGAATCAAGAGTACAGTGAGGGTGTGTGGTGCCGTAATGTTGCAGTGTGGTAGGCAGTGTGGTGGAGAACTGGCCTATAACACAACGGGACTGCCTGCGCCCTCCCTCCCTCCGTGCCCCTTCCTCCCTCCTCCCCTCTTCCCTCTCCCCTCTCCCCTCTCCCCATGACGAGACCTGCTAGTCAAGGTAAACCAGATTCCGCCACTCTGCCTGTACCTGCCTACTCTGTCCTGCACTTCTCCCCAGCCTGCACTTTCAACTCTCTCCTCCGCGCTGCACTCAATCACTCCACATATACCGCCATCCTTCACTTCCTCCTGCTGCGCCTCACGCCCGCACCTTCATACCACACTTCCCTACAGCCCGGTGATTCTCAAACTTTTGGGCACCAACTCCTTAAATGTCAATAATAGAAGGTTGCGTCCCTTGCCCTCCCAACACATTGATATGCGGCGCTATATGATCAAAACAATGTATCGATGTGTGTGTGTGTGTGTGTGTGTGTGTGTGTGTGTGTGTGTGTGTGTGTGTGTGTGTGTGTGTGTGTGTGTGTGTGTGTGTGTGTGTGTGCGCACATCTTACATAGATGAATCCAAAAATTATTTTACGATCACTCAAGTAATCTCAGGACGCCCGAGGTGTCCCCTCCCTGAACTCTGTCCTCCTCACATCCCCTCCCCCAGTTCTGCACGTAGCCGCGTCTTGCTTCCACTAAGTGAACAACATAATTTGTAGGCTGGTGCAGTGTGGAATGTGGTAATCTAGCGCCATGACCAGGAGGACCTTCAGCAAGGCGTGCACAATGCGTGGTAGCAGCGGGGCACATAGACGCGTAGGACAAGCCTTGCAGTGTTACCAGGAGCCAGTTCACATCCTTCAGGTGAAGAGAAGGAAAAAACAAAGATAAATAAGATACTAATAAACCTCGGAATGTCCGGAATAGAGACAACAGTAGTCCCGTTTTTCCCGGCACAGCAGCGGGCACTGCTGTCACTGTTCACCTCAACGTGCTCCCAAAACGCAGAGCAGCGTCCCACAAACACTGGGCGAGGTTTTCACCAATCAGTGAGGAGTGTGTCATTTTGACCTTTACAAAAAGCCAATCATGCTGCCTGTGGAATACGCGATACAATACCAGTCTGCTGAACTCATTAAGGACATTGCGAAATTGAAATGGCCACAACATCCCGTCATTCCACCCCTCTCCTCTCCTCCCCGCCCCGCCCCGTCCCGCCAGGCACAGTGCCTCGGGGTACCTGGAGGTCACCTCACCCGCCGGAGGACAGAGTAGCAAAGCTTGGGATTTGCTGGAGGAGTTACTGGTGACCACAGTATTTACACACACACACACACACACACACACACACACACACACACACACA
>CM035196.1:17508040-17524011 GCA_020233015.1 Callinectes sapidus
CACAATAATTCTCCATCCATTCCTACGATATCTTCAGCGGTGACTCTCGAACACGGCCTTGACTCAGGGACAAAGCACACCACCTCAGGCCAGCACACCAGGTTTCCGTGCCCTGTAATTCACTTTTTGTGCGTCTCGTTATGCCCTGGCCTGCATTTGTCCACTGCGTCTTCTGCTTGCCGCTCCACCTTCGCCCTTTCCCTTCGACTAACACATTCATTTCGCGGGAAACAAGACAGGAAATAAAGCAATAGTGCGGCGGAGGTGTGGAGAGGCAATAGAGGTGGGGGGAGTGTGCGTGTGAATGTGTGGATGATGTGGACACTTTAGGGTGGAGTTGGAGGGTCAGGTGGTGGCAAAGGAAGAGAGGGGAGGATGTTGAGGTGGGTGGGGGAGCAGGGACTATCAGGATACACAAACAAGTTTTTCCTCAACACAAGGCGGTGGTGATGGCGGGGCGGCGGATCCTGGGGGGAGTAACGGGGCACGTCACGCAGGTGTGGGGGGCCCAGCGGGTTGGAGGCAGGTAGGAGTCGGTAATCGGGATCCCATTGGGCGGCAGGACAACACGAATAGACTGTCCCTTACAACTTTAATTACATAGAGAACGAAACGTTCACTCCATCTGGCCGAGTTCAAGAGGGCAGCAAGACACGAAATACAACAGAAAAAGTGATGGGGAGGAGAACAAGCACGTGGAGCAGGAGGGAAACTGAAGAAAAAGCAGTAACAGGGAGAAGGTAGTTAATGGAAATGCAATAGAAGGGAGGCTCAAAGGAGACAAACAAGGGCATGGGAAAGAACACAAGACCAGTAACAACACAGCACTGACGAGGAAGTAACACAAGACATAAGACCATAAGGCAAGACATGAGACAGTGGAGAACGGGTAGCAGGGAGGGCTGGGGAACGAGGAACCGAAGGGAGAGGGACAGAAGGAGTAGAGGGTCAATGGAGAGGTTGAGGGAGGGTAGAGAACTCAGGGCGGCGGTACAGGAATGCGTATAATGGGAGGTAAGGAAGGTTGGGATCAATTGTCAGGTGCAAGACAAGTGAGGGAAGGGGATATGGGGATGGTGAAGGTAGGGATGTGAAGGATGAGGAAATAATAGTATGGGCCTGAGAGAGAGAGAGAGAGAGAGAGAGAGAGAGAGAGAGAGAGAGAGAGAGAGAGAGAGAGAGAGAGAGAGAGAGAGAGAGAGAGAGAACAAACCATAGTCCAGCTGCATAAAATCAAGTCACTCTAAAACATGACCTGACCTGACCTGACCAAACCAGAACGTGAGATTATGAAACACATTTTTAATTATGTAACAAATATCGTGAATCCACTCTTGCCATCCACGGAGGGAACACCTTTCTCCCACGATAGCGACACGACCCACCAACTAGCTACCTTCCCTCCATCCCGCCCAACAAGAGCACCCTTACCACTGACGTAAAAACACACAGGTAGGATACACGTCCGCGTGACTAGTGCAGGCAGAAATCACCTTACCTTACCTGTAACATTCTCCTCCGGGTCCCTCCTCTCCCTGTGGTGAGTAAGGAAGACGCAAGAGAAGGGAGGAGGAGAAGGAGGGAAAGGGAAAGGAAGCGTGTGGGAAAAACTTATTATTACTACTTCTTTTTTTGTGTGTGTCTGTGAGAAACTCGTGAGCGTCGCAGCTGATTAGAACATGTTATGAGGGCAGGATTGGTTTCCACGAGTACACCTGTGAATCTAACACCCGATAACACCTGCGCCGCTCTCTGTGGTCCCTGAACGTGAAGCCTCGCCGGACATTAAACTGCAAGTGGTGATCGTGCAGGTGATTTAGCGGGATTAAGTGAAAGGTGCAGCGGTAGTGGAGGATTGAAACTGCCCTCGAAATCTAATCGCCACGTCAGGCGGAGGGAAAGGAAAGTAAATGTGCCATGCAGGTCTCGAGGATTTTAAGGGTATTAGGGCTTGTGTGGCTGGATGGCGTGTAGTGTGTGTGCGCGTGTGTGTGCGTGTGTGAGAGAGGGGGGGGGGGTGCAGTGAAATAAATGGGATGCAAGGAGGATGGTGTGCGTGTGGTACAGTGAAAAGGATGGATACAATGAAGATGATGCGTGGTGGTGTGTGAGATGAGGCAAGGGAATGAATGAGTGTTTAGATTCAGTGATGGGATGAAGCAATGAATGAGTTGAAGCTGGATGCAATGATGAGGTGAAGGAATGGGAAGGAAGATGTGGACTGTGATCAGCTGGGGGGAATGAGCTAGGGCAAGATGTGGGTCAATACTCACCCATCATCGGGTACCTTAGCAGCAACCAACCACGGGAAACTCACCTGAAATGGAGAAAATAAGTTATTAGCATCTCTGACTGTGTGTGTGTGTGTGTGTGTGTGTGTGTGTGTGTGTGTGTGTGTGTGTGTGTGTGTGTGTGTGTGTGTGTGTGTGTGTGTGTGTGTGCGCGTTTAAAGAGAGATAATTAGGAATAGCGGACACTCTCAAAGGGGAGAGAGTGACGAGGAAAGTAAAGGGGAGGTATGGAGGTTAATGAAACACCAAGTACCACGTAGAATCCAGCCAACCGTGAATCACCGAACACACACGCACACACACACACACACACACACACACACACACACACACACACACACACACACACACACGCACTTAATGAGCTTAGATGTAAACACGACTCTCGACGGCACCAACACCTTCTCTCATTCAACCTAATATTTTGATAGCTTCGGTCTAAAACCCTCTGACGCAGTAACGGCGCTCCACACACACACACACACACACACACACACACACACACACACACACACACGGGCTGGCAGTGCGGCACGCCCTTAACTGTTCGCCACATACACCTTTCTCCTCACCCAAAGACGACCCCGCATCACGACGGTGTTCTCAAATTCTTATCCCGTCACCTTTACTGAGACTCCAAAGCGTAGGACATAATGTTTCTACCTTGTATTTAGACTCTCTCTCTCTCTCTCTCTCTCTCTCTCTCTCTCTCTCTCTCTCTCTCTCTCTCTCTCTCTCTCTCTCTCACGGAAGAGGGTAGGTAGGTGGCTGGGTGGCGTGGTTGGGTGGCGGTCACCTACACGTCCCTCTCCTCAAGGTCAGCTGCGTCCGCCCGCCCGCCCCGCCCCGCCCACCCGCCTGCCGCCCATCACCAAGACAATGGGTGTCGTCTGATCTTTTCGCATCCAGGCGGCATATTTCTACTTGCCCTCCATGCCCCTTCTGTGCGTGCTTCACCTTCCTCCTCCCTTCCCCCTACGGAGCACCCAAGCCACCCAGCAAACATACAAACACACACCCCGCCTCCTCTAAGAATGCTCCTCTTACCAACCCCTCCCCCTCCCCCTCCTCCTCCTCCTCCTCCTCCCCTCTGCACCTGCCTGACCCCTGCCTCCCTCCCCTGCCACCTTCACTTCGTCTCATCAGGTGAATTAATGCTCCTTCCCACCATTGTACTGATTTAGCTACTACTGGCCCGCTCTCCTTCATTGCAACATTACTATTCCGTCTGCTGGTTCCGGAGGTGGTGGTGCTCACGGGAAGGGAGAAGGGTACAAAAATAATGAGGAAAACGGGAAGATTGGAGTAACATAAGGAAGAAAAGCAACAAGTAGATAAATGGATGAACACAACGAAGAGTATGAATGAGGGAGAGAGAGAGAGAGGGAATGAAATTGAACAACGGGAAATAAATGGTTGAAATAAAGGAAGAGGAAGGAATAAAATAAGACGCATGACCTGACTTTTTCCTCCTCCTCCTCCTCCTCCTCCTCCTCCTCCTCCTCCTCCTCCTTCAGGCCAACAGCGGGTCGCCTACTGTGTATTGCATGGGAAGGGGCAGAGAGTGAAAGGAAATTATTGGAATTCTAAAGCCACAGACAGTAGTACGTCAAAACCACACACACACACACTCACACACAGACAGACACACACACACACACACACACACACACACACACACACACACACACACACACACACACACACACACACACACACACACACACCTTGGGCTCAATTTCCATCACGGCCTAAATGGAAGACAAAAATATCTGTGTAAATAAACAAGTACACACACAGACACAGACACACACACACACACACACACACACACATACACACACACACACACACACACACACACACACACACACACACACACACACACACACACACACACCTCACGGCTCCGGTTATTTCAGGCAAACAAAAGCTCAGTGAAAGGAAGGCCCTCCCGCCCTCCACCAGCGGCCGTGGCAGCAGCAACCAGCAACACCCAACGCGTCACATCACATCGCCTTGCAAAATCTAAAAGTCCAATTTTTCAACAGCTGACCAAAGCTTGCAGTCTTGCGGATTAAAGCCTCGCCCCTCCTCACTTCACCTCTCCCACCCCCCACTACTCTCCCTCTCTCCCCCCTCTGCTCTCCCAACACAGGCCGCGTTAAGGTAAATGTAGCAAGGGTTACACTGCTGGAGTTTCGCTTTTACTGTACACATTCACACTCATTTACACACACACGCACACACACACACACACACACACACACACACACACACACACACACACACACACACACACACACACATTGCCAACTCCTCCTTACTCATTACTTTTTTTTCCCCCTTTTTTTTCCTTTCTGGTAATGGAAATGGAGTTGAGCCAAAAGCTGCAGGATAAATGAACGGTTGAATAAAAAAATCCGTGAGGGAGAAAAAACAACAACATTACTCCCCACCCCCCAAAAAATAACCAAACATATGTGCTAAATAAATTCCCTGCGCCGAGACCCGATTTCATTAATCAGGTGACTCGATTCTTCAGACGTCACGAACTCAACAGACTCAACCCCAAAAAGGAAGACGCACGCACGCACGCACACACACGCACACATATACACACACACACGGAGGCCTTTCTCTTCTTGCGCCGAATCCACGAAACAAGTCAAGTTAATTCCTTCAAATGACGCGGGAAACTATGCAAAGAAAAGAACAATGTACCGAAGAAGCCGAGGCGAGGAACGACTTAAAGATAGATCATCAATGCTTCGTGATTCTGTGGTGCAGGGAAGAGCAGCACTATTCAGCGGGAAACGTACCTAAAAATACCCAGACACTATCATTAGGTAGTATGAAGTATTGTACACCATTCTTACATGCAACAGAGGCAGTGTTATGAGGGGAAAGGGTATATTATAACATTTCATCACCTCGGGAGGAAAAAATATATATTAGAACTGACGGAAAACACGAGACGTATCTAAAAATATATCCAAACGCTATCATTGGGAAGTATGAAGTATTGTACACCATTCTTACATGCAACAGAGGCAGTGTATGAGGGGAAAGGGTATAACATTTCATCACCTCAAGAAAAAAAAGCACTAGAACTGACAAAAAAACAAAAACATAAAACACGAGCAGGACACACAGCTCCACCAGACACTTTACACGGAAATGATATACGTATTGAGACGCTAATGGCCAGTCTGAAGGCAGTGCGCACCGGCCCCCTCACGCACACAAACCCACAGTGAGAGGGAGGAGGGAAGGAGGAGGTATACACCACACAGGACACAAGTCACCGACACCCCACAACTTATTGCTGCTATTATCCGCCACCCATCACCACCACCCGCCCATCTCCCACGCCACCAGCCAGCCACCCACTCACCCGCCATCCGACACCCACTGCTTGCCACCCACAACTACTTGAACTATCCCGACGAGACAGCATCCTCCGCCCATCCGCCCACAGCCGCCCACCCGAGAAATAGCACTCAAGGTGAGGATGTGGCGGCCCTTCACCCGAACACAATCCATCTTATTGCACTCTTCCTCATTTTCCTGAACCTTAGAACCTCCTCCCTTTACTTCTCTCCTTGCCGTGACTCAGGTGCAATGATTCCTCCTTTTATATTCCTCCTTTTTTTTACTTTTTTTTTCTTTTTTTTTTTTTACTTTTTTTCAGTTATCTAAGCACCCCACCCCAAGCAACGCCATGCACCCCTTCCCCTCCTCCCCGCCACATGCATATCCATTTCCATGCTACAATCTGCGCAGTGGTGGTGGTGGTGGTGGTGGTGGTGATGGAGGGGGTCAGCCTCATAATGATGACGAAGATAATTACTTTAATAATGTAATCGATGTTCGCACGGCAGGAGAGAAAAACATATGAGAGGGATCAGTTGGGAAAGAGAATAGCCATGGAGGGATTGCAGGAACACGTTCATAATACTCTCTCTCTCTCTCTCTCTCTCTCTCTCTCTCTCTCTCTCTCTCTCTCTCTCTCTCTCACACACACACACACACACACACAATAACCCATCAAAGGCCATCCATTCATCATGAACGGTGCAGTGACGTCCTTTGGCGCTGCACTGTGTCAATTTACAGTAGCAAGCCTCCCATGTGCCTGTGGCCGCGGGTGTGCTCTGCTGCCGCTACACGTTCTATGCGGCCAGGTGCTGCTGAAGGTGCTGCCGCCGCTGTTACTCTGGCGTGCCGTCGCGGGAGTTACTTAAGACAGGCTGTTTTCCGCTGATACAATGGTTCGTTGCACAACAGTTGCCGGAACGAGAGAAGGAAGGAGAGAGGAAGCAATATATGGCTCGGCGTGTGAGGCGGGAAGGAAATATTGCCGTGAAGAGTGACGGAGGACGTGGAGGCGAGAAAAGGTTATAAGAGAGTCAGGAAGGCAGGAGAGGGCGGGAGGGCGGGAAGGAGAGGAGGAAGGAGGAGGGAAGGAGATGGTTTGAGGCAAGAAAAGGGGGGAGGGAGGGAGGGAGAGAAGGAGGGAAGGACGGTGAAATGATTAATATGATTCTCACGGTGGCCACGTTGGCTTCCTGTTGCCTCTAATATTAATGCTCCTCCTCCTCCTCCTCCTGCAGCTTCATGATTACACCTCCTTCTCTTCCTCTGCCGCCTGCCTCACTGTTCACCACCTCCGCCTCTTGCCTCATAAGTCCTTTAGTACACAAACTTATTTCACTTCCCTCATCCATATCTGTCGGGCAGCCTCACCCTGCTCCCCTGCCACACAGCCTCACTTATCCACTGCTTCTCCCTGCCTCCCTCGTTCACACCGGCGGTTAACCTGTCTCACTCAATTTACCTTGTCAATACCTTTCACGTTTTCCTACGCTCGCTTGCTCTTTCCCTCCGTCCCCTCCGCTCCTCCGACCTTCTCTCCATGCCTTCCCTCTCCTCCTTCCGTAACAGCGTGACGGGCGGCAGGTAGAGAATTTGTCACGTCACGCCCCGCCCGCTTGTTGATACTCCGGCTTCTTTCCTTCACCACATGTCATCCGCGTGCCGTCCATCATTATGCTTTCATCGTGGCCAATTTACGTGGGGGATGATAAATCTCTCTCTCTCTCTCTCTCTCTCTCTCTCTCTCTCTCTCTCTCTCTCTCTCTCTCTCTCTCTCTCTCTCTCTCTTGACGAGGCCTGAATAGCGGTGGCTCGTCCCCATGACAAAATAAGCTGCTGTCAATTGAAAAGCGTGAATAGGTTGCCTCTTGTTGCATCCACTGAGCCTCTCAAGGGTTCCCCCCCCTCCCCTATCCTCCCTAATCATCTCCTCCTCCTCCTCCTCCTTCAGAAGCAGCCGAGTGAAGAGAGCAAATCCGACTGTGTGTGTGTGTGTGTGTGTGTGTGTGTGTGTGTGTGTGTGTGTGTGTGTGTGTGTGTGTGTGTGTGTAAGTGTGTGTGACATCTCCCGCTGGATTATCGTCTGTGCTTCACCACCCGGGGCGCCCCACCACCACCACCACCACCACCAGGAAGCATCGAGCAAACCTGATATATGTGCCTTAATCGTGACACACCGCCACCTTTGTCCCGGCGAGAGACCAGCTGATGGAATATTTATGGTGCGCTTCCTCCCGTTATACAAACCGTGGCAAATCTGACGCCGCCGCACCTCGGGATCCCTGTCAGGGTGAGCGCTCCGACTTCACCCAAACAATGACCGTGAAATTGAAACAGCGTATTTGGTTATAAAGATGTTGCCGTGGCTAAGCGAGAGAGAGAGAGAGAGAGAGAGAGAGAGAGAGAGAGAGAGAGAGAGAGAGAGAGAGAGAGAGAGAGAGAGAGAGAGAGAGAGAGAGCATCGTCACCCAATTGAACAAGAAAGGACGGAGAGTTCAAACTGTTTTCCCGAAGTTCATTGACACAGACTCCTCAAGACATCGTTTTTTTAGTCTAAGGTAACTGCCCCAAGTGAGTGACTCCCGCGTGACCCCTCTGTGTGACCCCTCGGTGTGACCCCTCGGTGTGACCTCCTCCCTAACACCCTCAACACCCCAGCCCCTGAAGCACCGGGTAACAAGGGAGGAAGAAAAACGCTGCACCTCAAACTCCGCTTCCTTGATGAGAAGGAGAGCCAAATCTCCACCCTCAGGAACGCTAAACACACCACTCCACGGCTACCCTGCAATCATCCCCGCTGACTGTCGCCGCCGCGTGTCAAGGGACGGGCGCTCGCTGTCACCTGCTAGCCTTCGTAATTTTGTTCGTGGCGAGGTTTCCGTGTGTGTGTGTGTGTGTGTGTGTGTGTGTGTGTGTGTGTGTGTGTGTGTGTGTGTGTGTGTGTGTGCACATGAGGTTCAATAATCATCAGGAAGAGTGAAGCGCTGTTCGTATTTCCCTGGAGTCAAGGCCGCCGCCGGGGTGATGCGCGTCCTTGTGTTGTGCTGTGCTGTGTGGTGGTGTGATGGTGTGCCGTGTGCTGTTGTGTGGCGCATCCTTTCTCTCGGAGCCTGTTATTGAGCGCCTTGTCCTCACTATAGCCTCACCACTACAGATACATTTTCTTTTCACTGTACGTACCTTTCACTTTCTTTTTTTTTTTTACTCTCTTTCTCTTCCCGCAAATCATTTTAATCTTAATTCCATCAAAATGAACCTTTTTTTTCTCTTCCTGTCGAATCGTATCATCGGAAACATTTAAGCCACCACTCACTTCCCACAGGAATATTACACGTATAATAAAACAGACGCCGCCATGCGATGAATCAGTTTTGACGGAGGGAAAAAAAAAATAGTGTCATCATCTGATTGCACATAATTATTAAAGTGAAGCCCCATTACCTGTGCAGCGGTGGCGGTTTTGTCTCCTCTGTCAGTGTTTTTCCACCACCACTAGGTCAACGGCCCACACCAGCCTTGCCCTGCCTTCTGCCCCTTCAGCCTCCCGGTTACATTACACCACCACTACGCATCTCCAGTACATGCAGGTGTCACTTCGTCAGCACCTCTCATCCCTCCTGCAGCTTCTTACCGTCCTCATACCGCCTTCCCTATTACCTCCTCTCTTCTTCCTCCGTCCCGCATCCTCCACCTACCACCCCCTCCTTCCCTCCCTTCTCGCTCACTCGCTTGGTCGTAACTGCGCCTTCCTCAAAAGCTCCCTCATCAGCCTCGCCAAAAAGCACCGCCTCTCACCCTCATTCCTCATCAAAACAACTCCTTTAATCATCATTACTTTCCTCACCCTTACCTCCGTCTTCTCCTCCTCCCTTAATCCTTGGTTTCTTCTCCTCCCTCCATCCTTGCCTTCTTTCTCTTACCTTCATCATTGCTTTTCTCTCTCTCTTTGATTTATTTTTGCATTTCTCTCTTTTCATTTAGTTTTATCTACATTTATCTTCCCTTCCTTCATCCTTGTTTTCTTGTTTCCTCCCTTCATTCATATCTTTCTCTCCTTTACTTTTTATACGTTTCCTTTATCCTTAACTTTCTCTTCTTCCTTAATTTCACCGCTATCTCTCCTGCCTTCATTCTTGCCTTTCTTTTCTCCCTCTCATTCTCTCCATCCTTATCTTCCTCTTCTCCTTTCATCCTTACCTTCCTCTTACCTCCCCTTCCTTTTCCCTGATATCATCCAATTTCCTTCTGTAACTACCCCTTTCCTCTCTACCTTCCTCTATCTCTACCTTTACCCCCCGCTTTCCCTCTCTCTCCCTCCCTCACAACCTACCTCAATGACGTTTCGAGGACGAAGTAAAGTTGCATTCTAGACGCGAAGCAACGCAGCCAACCCTTTAAACGAGCGAACCAGCGCCACACACGGGGGACCAACGGAGCAAACGGTACGGAACAGTATATGGAACGGAACCAGCCGCAAGATGATCGGGAAACAAACTGCAGAGGAACGAGGAGGAAAGGAACACAACGCGCCACTAACCGAACCGAACCACGTCGCACATACTACGTAGGTGTATACGCACAGACACACACACACACACACATGCATATATACATACATACATACACACATACATACATACATACATACAAACACATCGTTGCACATTTGTTTACCCTCTCTCTCTCTCTCTCTCTCTGTGCAGCCTCCCTCAATTTGCCTCCTCCTCCTCCCATCCCTCCCTCTACCTTCCTCCTCCTCCTCCTCCTCCTCCTCCTGTTTGACCCACTTCCAGCGTCAGGTCGGGTCAGTTTCATTAAATATGTGCTAAATTACTGTTACGATGGCTGCTAATTCTAGTTTACGTCTGGAGAACATCAAACTTATATTCGTTCTTTCATTTACACGTGCAGATATGCAGACTCTCTCTCTCTCTCTCTCTCTCTCTCTCTCTCTCTCTCTCTCTCTCTCTCTCTCTCTCTCTCTCTCTCTCTCTCTCTCTCTCTCTCACAAGGAATGTTTTCTGATTTGACCTTCTTCGTTCTAACTTGGGTCAAAGGTCATATGTGTGTGTGTGTGTGTGTGTGTGTGTGTGTGTGTGTGTGTGTGTGTGTACGTGCGTGTGTGTCGGTGTTTTGTTGTTTGCAAGTAATTATTATTTATAATCTTAACGAGTCGTGATGCAGCGGCGTGCACCCTCCCTTCCCCCCACCCCAACGCCCCTCCCCCCCTTCTTCTTTCCTCCCCACTACCGTTCTTCTTTCTTTCCTCTCCTCCATTATTTTTTTCTTCTCTCCTCATTTCTTACCTTTCATCCCTTCCCTCCCTTCCCCCTCTTCTCTTCCCCATATATTCCTCTACCTCTTCCCTTCCCTCTTCTTCCTTCCCCATTATCTACCTTTTTTTTCTCTCTCCTCCACTTTTTTCCCACCATTCCCAAATTCTTTCTTCCCATTACCTACTTCTTTTCTTCCCTCTCCTCCTCCTCCACCTGTTCCGTTTCTTTTCTTTCCTTGCTACCCTCCCCCCGACCCCTTGTCTCTTCTACCATCTCTCCCGCCTTTCCTTTCCTTTCATTTCTGTCCCTCCCTGTCTTCTTCCCTTCCCTTCCTGTTCCTCTTCCTGTTCCTGTTCCTGACCACGAGCCTTCCCTCCCTCCCTCCCTCCTTCCTTTCCTCCATTCTCCCTTCCCTCAAAGCCTCGCATCCTCCAAACACCTTCCTCTTCCCCCCCCCCCCAACCCCACCAAACCTCAACACCCAGGAAACTTGCAACCCCCTTACTCCACTTCTTATTCCCTGCACCCCCCCTTCCCCTTCCCCTTCCCCTTCCTCCTCCCCCTTCTTCCTCTCCTGGGGGATTCAGGGGGAGTCGAATTTAATGAGTTTTTCCCAGAGCAGTTTTTATTTTTCTTACCTTTTTTGCCTCCGGGATCTCATCGTTTTTCTTATCATTCTCCTCCTCCCTTGAAGACGATGAGGGAGAGGAAGAGAGGAAGGAAGGAAGGAAGGAAGGAAGGAAGGAAGGAAGGAAGGAAGGAAGGAAGGAAGGAAGGAAGGAAAGGAGGAAGGAAGGAAGGAAAGAAGGAAGGAAGAGGAGGAAGAACTGATAAAGAAAGAGGCAGTGAATTAAACTTGTATAGATAAGGCAAGTACTGAAATGTGTGAGAATAGAGAAGATGAGAGAGATTAAAGAGAAAAACAGTAGATAGAGGTATAGTTTGACAGAGAGAGAGAGAGAGAGAGAGAGAGAGAGAGAGAGAGAGAGAGAGAGAGAGAGAGAGAGAGAGAGAGAGAGAGAGACTGAGACTACCAGGTGAGTACAGGTAGAGGCTGTGGTGTGGCCGAGGCAGGTGTCAGGTGAATAAAGATGGCGAAAATCAGGCAGGGACAGAATGCTAAACTGCTAAACTAAGAGGCTGCTGCGTGTGTAGTACTGTAGGGGTGGGGAAGGGGTGAGGGGAACTGAGGGACGCGTAGGTGCATGTAGAGGACGAACGGTGCAAGGAAGGATGAAGAGAAGGAGTGGGAAGCCATAGAGAGGAAGGTTCTCAGCGCTGTTACCTGCCCTTAATGAGGAGACTGGCAGGTAGGCGAAGGTGAAGGCTTACTTGCCATCTCAAGCTTCTATATTCTCTCTCTCTCTCTCTCTCTCTCTCTCTCTCTCTCTCTCTCTCTCTCTCTCTTGCTACAGGCTGACTTACTATGACAGCTATAATTTCTTGATTAATCACCGCGCACACTAGATTAAGACACGCACACACAGCCATCCACAAGCACCCACCCGCTCACACACACACACACACACACACACACACACACACACACACACACAAATAACCTTAGCCACTCTTACATTCATATTCATAAACATTTCAGCGCTACACCTTCACTATTTCAAAAGGCTGGTCCGGTTAAGATGACACAAGTTTTCAAGAGTGTTTTCTATGGTTCGAATGATAAGTGAACAAGTTTACTACATCACTGATCGGAGAAACACCCGCAGAAACCCGTCTTGTAGCCTCCGTGGCCTTGGAAATAGTCGTGGCGGGAGAGCGGAGCGGTTCAGACTACAGACCAGTGCCTCACTCCATCACCCACCGCTCTAACTAAACTCCACCCATCCATACACACAACTCTAACTAAGAACCCACTTTAACTTCCCCCTCCGCCACTGGGCCTCGTCTCCACCTGTCCCTTCTGCTGCTGCTGCCCCTTCCACTGCCTCGCCTCGCCTCGCCCTGATGTCTCCCGGCGGTAATCTCTGTTTTTCCCAGTAGCTCCAGCCTGGCCCTGTTTACCCTCCATTAAGCAAAACCTTTATGGCTCATATGAACTCTATGTGGCCATCACGGCTGACGACGCTGTTGTGGCAGGCAAGGACAACAGCGTCAGGAGGAGGAGGAGGAGGAGGTTTTCAGCAGGGGAGGTCGATAGAGGGAGACACGAAGGGGGGGAAGGGGGATGCCAAGAAGGAAAGACAGAGATGCTGAAAGAGGACAGGCCGGGAGAGGGAGGTTGGGGTGACGGGGGGGGGCAGGGAAAAACAGACAAAAAGGCACCACAAGGCACGAGGCCCACGGGGTATAGCGGTGCCTTCCCCTGGCGCTGCGAGGGACGGTCGGGGAGTGGAGGGGAGGAAAGCCACCCCATGTATTGATTAAAGTGCCGCAGCAGGTCGATGGTGCAAGCTGGTGTTCCTCATATCACTCAGTAGTGTGTGTGTGTGTGTGTGTGTGTGTGTGTGTGTGTGTGTGTGTGTGTGTGTGTGTGTGTGTGTGTGTGTTGTGGTTACTGAGGTCCGCTGCATGGTTAAGTGGTGTGGTGTGTTGTGGGTACCTCAGGACGTGTATGTATGTAAGTACACATTAGTTTGAATGGTGAGTGTGTGGTATTTTGAAGGTTACTGTGTGTGTGTGTGTGTGTGTGTGTGTGTGTGTGTGTGTGTGTGTGTGTGTGTGTGTGCATGCACCACTCAACAACTGACGCAAATGCAAGAAATAGAACATCGTGCATTTCCACACTCTTGCACACACACACACACACACACACACACACACACACACACACACACGAGACAACGTAGCTGGCGATATTGTTTTCGAGTGTTTTAGAGAGCGGGAGTTGTGGTGTCACGCCACCCCAGCACCGCTCCCACACCCCGGTCATCCGCCACACAATCTTCGGCTTAATCCCGCCACAAAAATAACGTTTACTTCATACCTCGGTGTGCTCCGCGGCCCCGCAGGATATCCACACACCTTCACTGTGGCGGGTCTGCTGAGGCAAGACTCAGCTCCCCAGGGCGGGGCGCTGACCCCACCACCCACTGGGGAGGTAAGGTAACTCAATCTGCCTCAGGGTGAGTCTCTAGGGCATAGCCAGCAGGGATGTGTGTGTGTGTATTAGTAATAGTAGGAGTAGCAGTAATAGTAGTGGTAGTAGTGTAAAAACAGCACAACCAATACCACCACCACCCCCATTACCACTAAGAACAACAATAAAAACAACAAAAGCAGCAGCAACAGCAGCAGAAGCAGAAGCACCAGCAGTAGCAACAACAGTAGCAACAGCAACAGCAACAACAGCACCAGCAGCAGCAGCGTTGCCTCACACAGAGACCGGCGTGTATTTTCCTGCACTTCCCAAAACTGGCGTGAGTGCCGCGGGCGCGCACGACCCACCCTTGGCCTATCAGGGCTCACGTGGCCCAAGGGAGGTTAAAGGGAGAGGGGGTGAGACCGCCAACAAAATACGGCATGGATGGGCAGTAGGTTTCCTTGTATCGAGCGCTAAACACTCTCAGGAGATTAACAATTGTTTATCACTGCACATATCGGAGACAAGAACAAGATCCTACTCCACTCTATTATAGCCAGGCCTGCCTCGCACTGCCCTTCCCACCTCCCTTCACGCCCTCACACTCCTGGCGGTCAATCCAGTCCCCATCCCAGGAGTGGCACGCGTCGCCTCTCAACCTTGCCCCCTAGCACGTCTCAAGAAAAAAAAGAAGAGAGAGAAAGAGAGAGGGAAAAAAAACAATACTACCATTACAAGTTTCAGGGCGCGGCGTGAGCAGTGAGAGTGAAAGGGCGGCGCGGAGAAGAATGGAGGAGAAGGGGAGAGGAAGCCAGCAGGTGTTAGAGGAAGGTGAAGAGCAAGTGTAGCGAGGAGAGGAAAATAGGCAGGTGTCTAGAGGAAGGATGAATAGCCTGAGGGAGGAAGGAGAGGTGGGAGGTGACACAGAAAGAGAGAGGTGAGACCAGGCAGGTGTCAGGATGCAGGTAGACGGCCACGTGACAAGCCGGGGAAGGAGAGCGAGTAGTACACGACAGGATAAGAGTGGAAGGGTGGCACGGGTAAAGGAGAGGAAGGAGAAGGAACATGACAGATAGGAAGGCAGGAAGGCAGGCAGGTGTCCGTAGGTGGAGGGGAGCAATGTAACGCCCCGCTGAGTGCTCGTGCTCCCCACCTTCAGACAGTTTTCTGAAGGAGATCGTGACTCAGCGGGAAGGAAGGAGATCTGGGGAAAACTACAAGGTGTGTGTGTGTGTGTGTGTGTGTGTGTGTGTGTGTAATTAGGGTGGGGCACCACACGCCGGGCCCCTGACCACGGCCCGGGGCAGCAGATGTCGGCCAAGGTCCACATTTCTTTGGGACGTATATACTGCTGCGAAGGAGGCTGGGTCGGGGCGGAGTGGGTCGGGGCGGGGCGGGTCAGGGCGGGGCGGGGCGGGTCAGGGCGGGGAAAGTACGTCTGGGTACTTTGGTAGTTGGCAAACGAGGTAATCTTCAAATTTATGGTCGCCAGAGAGGAAGAAGAGACAGGAAATGAGAAGAACAGTACTGGGGGACGGGTGGTGGTAGTAGTAGTAGTAGTAGTAGTAGTAGTAGTAGTAGTAGTAGTAGTAGTAGTAGTAGTAGTAGTAGTAGTAGTAGAAGTTTAAGTGGTAATGAGTGAGATTTCAGTAAGTCTAAGAACTGTTATTTCATCACTGCCACACGCACCGTTTTTGTAACTGTTATTACCAATATCTGAGGTAATAACAAAATCATCATCATCATCATCAACAAAAACAATAACAGAAACAATAATCACACCAGCAACAATAATAACAACAATAGCAGCAACAGTAACGACAGAAAGACAATGAGATCATCAGAGAGAGAGAGAGAGAGAGAGAGAGAGAGAGAGAGAGAGAGAGAGAGAGAGAGAGAGAGAGAGAGCCGTAGGTTATTACACGGTGATGGTGAACCCTTACTGGTCTAGCTATCCTTCACCACCACCACCACCACCACCACAAA
>CM035196.1:17615870-17647677 GCA_020233015.1 Callinectes sapidus
CTGATGACGTCACAGGTGCTCTATATTTAAGTAGCGTAAACCATTTTAAAAATGACCCCTCGATAAAACGATGTCAGATCAAACTAATGTATCTGTTCCGACGTGATAAATAGGATAACTAATTCCCAAAGTATAAACACACTCCTAACAACAGTAATTCTAAAGAAATTCTACGGGAAAAAAACGTGTTTATAAAAATATGACCCTTTTTAACAATCGTTAAATATCCATTAACTACCACTTCAAAGGAAACAAAACCCATTTCAAAACAATTGATTAGTTATTCTTAATTATTTTAAACACTTTAGAGTGAGTTAGAGGCAGAAATAAACTATTGACAGGCTGATAAATAAGTTATTAATGTAAATTTGACACCGCTAAATAACACTTTTCCTCTCCACTCATTTCACTGAAATTTAGGCATAAAACATCATTGTATATGGACTATCTTTTGCAAATAATAACAACTTGATACAGCCTTAAATAAAAAAAGGCATTGGGCGTTCCAAGAAATTTAGCGCAAATATCGCCTCTTATTTACCACCCTAATAACGCCAACCACAGCTATCTCCACCCCTTACACGCACGGAAATGACTTGAAACTCACCGCAGTATTCATAAAAAGCGTTAAATTTGACTATTGATCCCAAATAAACAGTCCAAAAACGAAGACAATATCCTGATAAATGAGCCGGCTGGCGGAGGCCCCGTGGTTGGGTACGGCCCCCCTTCCTATCTCACTCCCACCTTCATTAAACTTAAACTTGACCACGAAAGCTATGTCTGAATGGCTCATATGATAGCTTAATACCATTGCTGCATACTGTGGCAAGATGAGCCTGTAATGATTGACAGATATGGCTTAAAATGACCGATGAAATAAGAATCGAAGATGGCGCCGCGGGTGTTGGATGGTGACTCGCCTTACATAAACCTTGATACACGGCTGGTCACTTGAACCCTACAGTATTTCAGGTAAAGATCGTCTTAATACGCCACTACAGCGGCAAAAACATCGTGAAATACCGCTATTTACTTTAAACAGAGGATTTTTCAGGTAGAAATCGCCCGTATCCGCTCAAGCAGAGGCTTTTCAATAGGTTAGACGCAGCGCACCTCCCCGCACCTTACCTCAGGACACACTGACTCGCCTCCATCCCGCCGGACACCCCACACACACCCCACCCACCCTCATGCATGGCTGGCCTGGGACTAGCATAGTATTATTTTAACAGCTGCCAAAAAGTGGTTGTATTTTTCCATGTTTCTCTTGACGCAGCTAAGAAATCGAGTAGGTTATATGCAAAGAACGTAGATAGACTGTAGATAAAGATGTATATAACCCCGTAAACGCCACAAATAACCTGATTAGCGAAAGAAAACACCCGTAAAATAAGTGGAAGGAACAAAGCCGACCGTAAGTCATGTCTACCCCCACTCGGAGCAAAAAGTAGTGGTATTTTTCAATGGTTCTCTTGACACAGCTGAGAAATCGAGTAGGTTATATTCAAAGAACATAGATCAGTGGTTATCAAAGTGGGCGGTACCGGGGCGGTGAAACGATCTTAGGGGGCGGTAGGGCGCTAGGAATCCACCTGTTAGCCAAGGGGGCGTTAGCCTGTAAAAGTTTGAGAACCACTGCTCTACAGCCACCTCTAAATAGAAACCTCTTTTATTTCCTCTTGTCATTCCTGTAGGTATCTGGAAAGATCTTATACTGGGGCTATAGTGCTGTGAATTGCTGGATGGAAATACGTCATGAACTGTTCTTTAAAATGCTACGTTAAAACGCTCATGAAGTATCTTTCTTTCCTCTTTCATGACGTCGTTGTTTTTTCTGTTTTTGTTTCCCCTCTCTCATGACTTTCCCCGCGTTTCCGTATCCGGTCTATCTCATTTATGTTCTTTTTTTATTTTCTTTATTCCGTCATTACCACGTCAGACTTTGTCATTAAAAGTTATCCATCCTGCTGTATTTCTCGTTATTGCTGTCGCTGTCGCCATTACGTCATCATTTTACTGCTTTAATGTTTAAATGATGCTTCTGTTGTCACTTACGCCACAGCTTTACCATCACGTCACCATATCATCACTTCATCACGTCACTATACCTGCTTCACCATCCTCACCAAACAGCACCACTCACTGCTCCACCCAACACTACACAGCCTAACCATCACTACAACACCACACCACAGCCTCACCATCCTTATCATGCTACCATGTCACTGCCTCACCATCACGTCACCGCTGCCTCACCATCGCATCACCCAACACATCAACATCACTAATGGCCTCCTTCCCTCCCTCTCGTCCCACAGATTGACTACCCTGACGTGCAGCTGATGCGCCCTGGGCAGCGCGCGTCCTGCAACACCATGAACCTGGAGAAACTGATGGCCCTCGAGCAGGACGAGATCACCATCAGGCCGGGCGGACGTGGGGCCCCTCCGCCGCCACCCGGCCACCACCACCAGTATGAGAATGACCACGCCCACCACCCACACCACCCCCACCATGACGCTTACCTGCCGGACCTAGTGGGCAGCGCCATCCTACGGGGCGCCCGGAGTCGAGGCAGCGTGGGGTCGTCGGTGCGTGATGGCTCCGACACCTCGAGTGCTTACTCCGGCTCAGACACCATGTGCCACTCCCTGCAGTCCTCGCTGGAGCCAGACGACGTGGACCTCTCCGGCCTCACCGAGAGTGCCGTGGACTCCGACGAGGAGGACCTGGCGGAGAGCATTGAGGTATGTGTGTGTGTGTGTGTGTGTGTGTGTGTGTGTGGACGCGTGTATGAGGATCATTCGCATTGATTCACTGTTCATCATTGCTTTGTGCCTGATGATTACTTGCATCTTTCCTTATTATCTTACGTTTCTGTGTTCCAATAAAACCTAATTTCTTTTTCCTGACATTACATCATAGAGCTGAATGTAGGTGATGTTGATCCCACTTAATTAATGACCTCCCAGTAATACCTTTCACCAGCCTCCTTCAGTGATCTATGGAGTCGTTGCTTTGCTTGACGTATTAGTGTCACTCTTATTGTGATGGCCGCGTGTCCTCACAGAGCCTGGCAGTGCGGGACGCAGTGAGGGAGTGCCTGGAGAAAGACCCCAGTGAGCGCTCCGAGGACGACATCAAGGTGTTGCTGGAGTTCACACAGCGCCTCAGAGCCTTCTCCAACATGACCCTGGCAGTGAGGAAAGCCATGTGTCAGGCCATGGTAGGTGCACGCGATGGGTGATACTGATACTTCACAAGATTTTTCTTCTTTGGATAGGAAATCTCTCTCTCTCTCTCTCTCTCTCTCTCTCTCTCTCTCTCTCTCTCTCTCTCTCTCTCTCTCTCTCTCTCTCTCTCTCTCCCTACGACTATTTTCAAAGGCCACAGAAATGATTAACCGGGTTCTCAAGAGAGTTTTTTTCTGTTAGCAATGTAGAATTCTTGCTAATCTGTCTCTAGAACCATGAAAACCCTAATTGAAAAAACGTGTCATTTCAACAAGGGTCTTTTGAAAGTAATGTAGATGTGGAACAAACCTTTTTTAATATATCTATAGAGAGAAAGAAAGAGAGAGGAGAGGGGTTTAGGGGAAGGGTTCATTATCTACACATTTTTAATCCCCGTGGTTGTTCTGTATCAAGTTTCCGCCACAGGCTAGTTTGTCAGTTTCCTTTCGTATGCGTCATGAATAATAATAAACACAGATTGTCAGCTACGTTTTATACAATATTTTTCCCCTTTTTGCGGTCGCTTCATTACTGTGTTATACGTTTGTTTTCATTGTGCTTTTGTCACTCACCCACGACAGAGCGTTCTTTTGAAGTGAATTAACTTGTGTGAGTGCGTAGTTTTCAGCTCCCCGTCTTCCATACTGCTTGCCAATACACGTGTTCTACTCCTTTCGCTTCGCCAGTAAGTACAGTCTTATTTAAGGAAAAAGGGAGATAGTGTGCGCGTGTGCCTCAATTTATGCTCTTCTAGCGTAGTCTTTCAGAAGTGTTGTAGTCAAGTATACGGAGTCCCAAAAAGATAAAGAAAGGAAAAGAAAGTAAACGTTAACGCAAAGAATGGAGGTAGTACACGTCAACCCAAAGAACGGAGAAAAGTGCACAACAAAGGTAGGGTTGCGAAGAACCTTTTTACTTTCGCGAGGTTAGAAAAGAAGTTCTGCCTCCTTCCTTTCCTTCTTGCCACTCCTTTGTATGTTACGCTATTGCTAAATATTACTTCATCTTATGTAAGTGGAAAGAAAATACTCAAATTCTTAATAGTCTAGCTAATTCATGACAAAAATAGAAGAAATCACTGTTTTTTCTTAGGACATCTGAAAGAACCACGCTACTGATGAGGTCTTATCTTACTATCGGTATTGTGAAGTGCGCGGTAGAAGAAGACATGAAAGAATCGCTACAGCAAAAGATCGTGTGCGCGTGTTCTCGGTGTTATCAAGTGCGCAATGGGAGACCTGAGAAAAACACTACAGTAAAGTCTTGTGTCGCTATCAGTTTGTGAAATGCGTAGAGGGGAAGTTATAAGAAGCGCTTTGACAGACTCCTTATTCACTGTCTATCTGTCCTATCATGAAGTGGAGAGTAGAACACCGAAGTATTGCACTATAAAGCCTGTTTTGCTGTCAGTCCTGTCATGAAGAGCGTAATGGAAAGAGCTCGTGTATAGATAAAGGCATTAGTTTCATAAGTAATCAGTACTAGACGATTTATTTATGTTTTTTTTTAATTTTCTTGGCGACTCTATCACGGAATTCTTGCTTTACCGTGTCATTAAAGCTTCATGTTGACTGGAATCTTCGTATAAATCCAGCTCTCTCTCTCTCTCTCTCTCTCTCTCTCTCTCTCTCTCTCTCTCTCTCTCTCTCTGGCACAGTAAGCAGACTTTTTCTCCTTTCTTCTCCCTGCCTCCCTGACACGTTATGGGAAAAAAATTACAAAGCTCGGGAAGAAAAAAAGAGGAGATTAAGGAATCCTTATATGTAATAGGGAGCGGAATATAAGCCTTGCGGGGAGTGCACTGCCTATGCAGGAAGCGATGCAAAAAACAGAACAGGTCATAGAAAGAATGCAAAGATACGCTAGTTATTAATTAGATTTTTAAAAGTGATGCTCCATCGCAACTTAGAATCGCTCTCTCTTTCATCTCTATATTTCTTCACTTCCTTTCGTTTCTATATTTTTTTTCCTTCTCCTATTTTCTGACTTTTCCTTTTCTTTTTACCTCAATGTATTTCTTCTGTCTTTCCTTTCACGTCAGTGTTTCTTTTTCCTTTTGTCTATATGTTTCCTTTTTTCCTTTCTTCCCATCACTGTATTTTCAGCAGCTTTTCACAGCATCCCCAGGGAACACAATCAACTCTGTAATGATAAGTAACAAGATCATTATTATCAATGTACAACTTTACAAAAAATATGATTGAGTACACCACAAGCAAGAGTTTTCAAGGAGTGTGTGTTTTATTAAAGGCTGGAGGAGTAAGTAAGATTAAGGCTTGATACTCATGCTAAAAGTTAATTGATTTGGTTTTGTGATTTGTTATGTGCTATTGTAAGAAGAAAACATGCATGAAAAGTCAGTAAACTAGTGAATATAGTACCTGAACTGTAAATGCATAGGGTGTGTGTGTGTGTATTATATAAGAAGAAAAACCTAGCCAAGGACATTAAAAAAAGTCCACTTAGTTGCCAGTCCACTTGCATATCTGAAGGAGCTAGCAAAAGAGAGGGATAATTGTCTTAAGACATCCCTCGTTAATGAAGTCAAGTAATAAGAAGTTAGAAATACAGAAGTAGGCAAGGAGTTCCATAGTTTATAAGTGTGAGTGTATGTTATGATCAGAGTGTGTGGTGAGCAGTGCATGAGGTGAGCAGAATGTGGTGGGCAGAGAGTGACGGTGGTGTGTGGTGCTGCAGGTATTTGCTGTGGTGGACGAGGCAGGCACGGTGCTCATGAACCACGGGGAGGAGCTGGACTCGTGGAGCGTCATCATCAACGGCCATGTGGAGGTGACGCAGCCGGACGGCCTGGTGCACGAGCTGCACCTGGGAGACAGGTAACCCACCTAGCGGTCCTTGCCTTAAGCTGAAGTGCTGCACAGCCCAATAGTTTACTACTTTGTATTTGCTTGCTTTGACATAATTTTTACTAATAATGCATTAGGACATGAATTTAAACAGTGACATCTGTGGACTAACTCAGTCTTTTTGGTAATCTTTTGTTTAAGGGCTTCTTTCTCTGTGTGTGTCATAATTTGGCCATCAGAGTAATCCTTTTTGCATACACCTCACCCCTGTACACACTTACTTCACCTCCCCACTCTCTCTCACACTGATGCTGACAG
Source organism: Callinectes sapidus (assembly GCA_020233015.1). Classification (NCBI taxonomy): domain Eukaryota; kingdom Metazoa; phylum Arthropoda; class Malacostraca; order Decapoda; family Portunidae; genus Callinectes; species Callinectes sapidus. The sequence continues at coordinate 17,622,232 of CM035196.1, forward strand.
ATCAAATTTCACAGTATAATGTCAAATTGAATGAATAAATAATAATCAGGTTCTCTTCCCATGATATCCACATGATACTATTGTGTTCACTCCTGGCCTGGGTCAGGAGTGAAGTGGCAGTAGTGTACACTGTCCTGCTGCAGTGTGGCCCTTCCTCATGCCATGCCATAGACTCCACACGTTTATAATCTCTGTTGTTCAATGACAGCGCTTTTTTATTCCTCACTTAACACAGACTGACACACGTATCTTCACTTCCCTACGTGACTACTGCCATTATTTGCATCTCAAGTTCATTCTTTTTTTATTTCATGTAGAGCTCACACACTGCCAGCCTGTGATAAGTTAGTGCTTGTTTCTGTTATAAATTGTATCAGTGTAAGTTGTTGGAGTGTTGGTGTGTCTGCATTGCTTTAGTGGATAGATATCTTGCTTGTTTTCTATGAGGCTAAAGATACAAAGAGGGAACTCACTCATAACTGAAGTCTTGGAGAGAAGCAGAATAACATCTCACACTTGCTCTTTCCTTTTTTTTCTACATCTAGTTTCTTGTGTCTGTTAGGGCTAGAACAGTACTCCCTAATGAAGGACTGTGGCACTGCACCCAGCACCTTCCCACAGTTCTAATTCCCCAAGTACAGTGCCAGCACCCATACCAAACCTTCTGAGTGATAGATTCGTAAGGAAATAGTTAAATATATATCGGTTTCAGTATTCTGCCTTGCTTTGCTAGCAGTAGGAATGAGTGACAGTCTTAATTGCCTCAGTGAAATTACAGTGGTTTTACAAAACCTTTGGAGTACTTGATATTGAAGAAAATTGAGAAGTACGGTAGGAGAGAGAGAGAGAGAGAGAGAGAGAGAGAGAGAGAGAGAGAGAGAGAGAGAGAGAGAGAGAGAGAAAGAAAATGTTGCCACTGCAATTTTAATCCATTCCCATGCCTTTATTAATGAAAGGTTAAGAAAAGTTGTATCTGGCAACATTTACAACAACAGAAATTTTCTATTTTCCTCTGTTGCCAGTGCTTTATTTCCCTCTTTGGTCATGAAAGGTAAAGAGGAATCTTATTGTTTTAGTACAGAATACGAATAACACATTAGTACCTTTATCAAGTTCCCTCTTTGTATACTGAATGCTTCATGTGTGTTGGCTGTATGTGTATGTATGCCTCCTGTCTGCCTGTGTGTTGTAAGTGTTCTCAAGCCTCTCCCTACATGCTTCAATGGCAGGGTTGGCCACAGCAGAAGGGTCCTCATGCTCCTGTCCCAATGCTCCACCAATACTTCCATCTTCTTACTTTCCAAATATTTTGTCAGCACTTTAGTTCCTCTTATTCCTTGTTACTCTTGGTCACTTCTGCCTTCACTTCACAAGGTTTTTAGTCTCACAGCATGGACTTGATTCACAGTGGTTCTTCTTGTCATCTCTTTGTTCCTTCAAGATGACACCACCAGTGTTCTGCCTTTTTTATTTGCTCCCTCCTTATGTTATACTGTTATTTGCATCATTGGCAGCTTCTCTCCTGAAACTAATCATGAAAATGTACTTTTTGGAGGTAATTTCTTTCCTTGATATTGTTTCTTGTCAAAATTTAAGTGTTGGTATTGTTAAGTTGTTGTTTATCATTTATCTCTATGTTAGTTGTCTTCCTTTGCATTATACACTAAGAATCCTATCAACTTATTCTGCAAGGTATCCTCTATCTTGCATCTCTTCCTCAAGGCTTCTGTGTTTGCTCAGAATACTAAAAATTCCTTATATCTTGCGTTATATTTTCCCATTCACCCAGATCAGATTAAGTGAGAAAAGAAACCCTTTGCTGTGTCTTCCTCTGTGTGAAAGCCAAGTAGACAATTATGTAGTGCCAGTGTCTCTTCCCATCAACTCAGTAACAATCTTGCTCCCTTCTGCTTAGTTTGTTGTCTTGGTGGTAAGCTCTGCCCATCCCTCATCCCTTCTCTCCATACTCGTCATTGCTGGATGTGTTGTAGATGATGCTTTGCTGCGATGGTGGATGAGTTGAAGGAGGCTCAGTTTATCATCAGGGTCATTGATCTGTGGTAGATTATGAAAGTTGATGTCTTAGTTTACTGGATTCATTGTAGTACAGGTTGAGAATTTTTTCTCTGGATTACTATACTGGATAGTTCAAGTTTTGTGATTTTCTCACAGTATCATTAACATCAGGATAAAATAATGTAGAAACTTACAAATTCAAGATTTATTAAGAATTTAGTTTGACAAAATAAAGTTCTTGCAAAAATGTACAAACTTTGAAGAGTTTAGAAGAATGTAGTTTGACAAAAAGAAGTTCACGGATGTTCTTGAATGAAGAATTCTCAAACTGATACGTGTATAGCACAGGCATTTACTCGACTCACTGCACCAGGCGTCCGTGTGGCAGAGTAGTGGCCAGTGAGCCCAGTGACTTGATAACCACCAGGCTGCCTCTCCTCCCCAGCTTTGGCATCACACCCACCATGGAGAAGCTCTACCACCAGGGGGTCATGCGCTCCAAGGTGGACGACTGCCAGTTTGTTTGCATCCGCCAGACAGATTACTACCGCATCCTGCACCAGTCAGAGGAGAACATCCGCCGCCACGAGGAGAACGGAGTGCTGGTGCTGGTGACGGAGCAGAGGCCCATTGATGCCGGGAACAGGAAGGGCAACATTGTCATCAAGGTGAGGCCAGACAGAGCTTGTATAGATATTGTATTTTTAGGATCCCGGTGTATAGTTGGTGCTTATTATGTACATATTGTTTGTTTTCCCCAGTCAGGAAGGTAGGGCCAAACTGGCTTTTATATCTGGTATATTTTTAAACATGTCCTTATGGTGTAGGAAGCACTGTGGTTTAAGGACTGGAGTATATGCATGGTAGGGAACAGTCTTATGAAGAGCAGGGAGGACAAGTGTGTGCTGTCAGGCCTTGCTATGGATGTAGATATTCGGCCAGCTGTGATATGCCTCCTGGGGTGTAGCAGATTTGTCCATAAGACTCTTTGGAAGTGTGTATGAGTGTGTGGTGCTTTTTCTAGTATGCACCATGTGAGACTGTCATCCTGGTATATAAGTTGACAGATTCCCAGTTCATTGTACATTTTTATTGTGGTTAATGCTAACTGAGTGTATGTCTGGTGGTTGCAGGGTACATCAGACAGGCTGATGCAGCAGCTGGTGGAAGTGGAGAACAATGTGGACCCAACCTTTGTGGAGGATTTCCTTCTGACTCACCGCACCTTCATAGAATCTCCACTCGTTGTGGCTAACAAACTCCTGCAATGGTAAGCCGGCATGCTGAAGGCCTCTTCTCGGACCTCATTCTGAAACACCTTAGTGCTGCATCTCCACTATTTTTAAATGACTTAAGTTAAAGTTACATGGGTCTCTAAGAGTGTTTTCTATATTGTTCTATTGACAGACAATAAGATCTACACATTATTAACAAAGAAACACCTTTGAAAAACTGGCTAATTATTATGTGACATTCGAAAATAGTCACAGTGAGAGACCAAAAGACTTTTATGTGTAAGCCTAAGGACTTACATCTTTCTTTCTTTCCTGTGGTGTTATTTAGAAAACTCTGACCTGATTCAATCTTGAGGAAGAAAATGCAAAACTGTATCCATATTCATATCATTTTACAAGTTTTCAGTTTTCATTTATTTCTTGTATTAGAAGTGTCCACAATAGGACTTACTCTTGAGAACCCAACTAATCATCTCTTTGAAAATAGCAGTGATGAGGGAACAAAGCATTTCTGAATACAAACCCTAACACTTACTTTTGCACCCCGGCAGGTTTGAGGACCCATCACTGCGGGACCGAGTGACAAGAGTGGTCCTGCTGTGGGTCAACAATCACTTCACCGACTTTGAGATGGACCCAGCAATGATGAACTTCCTGGAGCAGTTTGAGGAAGGGCTGGAGAGGGAGAAGATGGCCGGGCAGCTCCGTCTCCTCGACTTTGCCTGCGCCACCAAAGCCAGAGCCAGGACTGTGACGCTCACCAGGCCTTCCAGAGACGAGATCCTCCACTTTTCTATCTTAGGGGGACACGAGAGAGGATATGGAATCTTCATCTCCAAGGTAACGGTCACGTATCATTATTCTTCATCCTGGATTAATAAGATCAGAAATTTATAGTTGTTTAGTTACTGAGATCAAGAAGGAACTGGGTACAAAAGATTTCTTGCTTACATAATCCTCAATACCACATCTCAATACACACATCAGTGACTGGTGTCCTAAAATACCCAATTATAGAAGCAAGAGGACATTTCAATAACTGTGGTTCTTTTAATCATGTTCCACCATTGATTGGGGTTCTCCTAATCATGTTCCACCAATTACCAATCCCTTCCCAAATATTGAAGGCAAGCAGGCCCATTGATAACTGAAGTCATTAATATCATGTAAAACTAACCCAACCTAACCCAACTAATGCAACCCATGTATTGCCAGGTGGAGAAGGGCAGCAAGGCCGAGGACGTTGGGCTGAAGCGCGGCGACCAGATCTTGGAGGTGAACGGGCAGAGTTTTGACCGCATGAACCACGCCAAGGCCCTGGAAATCCTGCGTCAGACTTGCCACCTCTCCATAACTGTCAAGAGCAATTTATTAGGTTTGTTAAATGTTACTGCAAGCTTTTCCAGGTTGATTTAAAGGTTTTCCCCTACTTGTCATTCCTGAGACCTCACTGTAGTATCATTTAAATAAACAACTTTACATAGGAAGATAAGAAGCCCAGTTAATGCAAGACACTCCTTTTCAATATCCAACACCCCCACAGCCCTCAACAAGATGCTAATGACACTAGACAACCTCCCAAGACCTCACTCGAGTATCATTAATAAAGTTAGACAAACAATCTTACATAATAACACAAGAATTAATGCCTGACACATTTTGTAAACCCTCTCAACACTCCCCACAGCCTTCAAGGAGATGCTCATGACGCCAGAGAACTCCCCAAGACCTCGCTCCAGGAAGCCTTCAGATGTGCATGGCCTTACTGACCCCAACAACCATCTCAACCTCAACTCCAACTTTGCCTCCATGAACATCTCGGCTGACCCCAACCAGCAGTCACCCAAGGACAAGGGCAAGATGGGCAACAACAAGGGCCTGTCAGTCACCAACAAGGCTAACAAGATCAGGAAGAAGGTGCTCGAGTCACTCATGCAGAAAAATAGTCCTCAGTGAGTGTTTGTGTGTTGTTGTTTGTGGTGTGTTCATTTACCTAGTTATATTGTACAGGGCCAGAGTGTAGCTTATATTGTTCTGTCTCCATATCTGCTCATGTTCAGCTTCTCTTGTCATCTTGTCATCATGTTATGTCTGTCATCTTCCAAGGTATTCCAGGTGTCAATTTATAATTTTACTTTATTTCTAGCTTGGTATTACCTAGTATGTATTTAATTTTATTATTACTAGTAGCAGTAGTAAAGGTATTATTATTACTCTTATCATAATTATTGTTATTACCTACTGCACTCACTCATTTTCATGTATAATTAAAATATTGCTTCCTTCACAATCAAAGCCAAATCCACAAAAGTCTACCACTGATTGGCATAACTCAACACTCGCCTGTACTCTCGGCAGGGACTCACAAGCCAACAGTGATGACAGCGTGTCCTCTCAGTCCAGCATAAGTGGTGGCCTTTACCACAGCCACAGCAACCCAGACCTCAGCACCACCGGCGCCTATGAGGACATCAGGACAGAATTCCCTGAGCATGTCTTAAAGGTGAGATGTTGCTACCTTCCTTCATTGCTCTGCTTTGTTTGTCAGACTATTCAGTATTGCAAGGTATGTTTAACTCTGCCTAGATTCTTTATTCTTGTTTGTCTTGCCCATTCAGTAGTGTAAGATATATTGAAGCTTAGCTGAATCATGTTTTCTTGTTTGTTTTATTTTGTTTAGTACTTAACATTTTTGGGTCATGGCACTGAAAAGGCTTTTTTTCTCAGAATTTTGTTGCTCTTGTTGAGTAATCTTGCATAAGATAATGATAAATGAGCCATCTTAATGAGGACATATCTTTATTTTTTAACAACACTTGCCAGGTTTTATCATCAAATCATTCCAAATTACCAGTAACCAGTATAATGAGAGTGCACTAATGGAGTAGTCAGTGTATTTGTTATGGATGTATGTGTTACTGGTCTTATGCACGTAACACCTCCCTGACCTTCCTTATCCCACACAGGTGTACAGAGCCACAGACCAGGCTGCCAGGTTCCTCCCCGTACACAAGGAGACAACAGCTCGAGAGGTAGTGATGCTGTCCCTGCAAATCTTTAACATCAGTGACCCAACAGGCTCCTCCAACTATGCCTTGTATGAAGTGTCTGTCACTGAAGAGGGAATCACCAAGACAAAGCGCTTGCCTGACTCAATGCAGAACTTGGCAGAGAGAATAGGTGAGTGAGATGGAAATGAGTGAGTAACTGGAACCATTATTGTCAAAGTGAATAGAAAAGGATTTTGATGAACAGTTGGTTAGCTTGCTGCATTCATCTCTAGTTTCATTGATCTTTATGAAGTCGTGTCATCTTGTGATCTGGTTTTGTAGTGTTTATTTTATGGTTAATGTCAGTATTTCCATTTTTTTAAACTGAATTGATTTTCAAGTGTTTATTTTCAGTCAAGTTTTATGTTCTGCATTTCACTGATTCTTAGGAAGCCACATTTTTTTCTGCAGTGTTTGTTTTCAGTGTTTGCTTTACCTTCTATATTCTTCTACATTGTTAAAGTACAGCACATCATAACACTCTGCTAGCCCATGGTAATCCCTTCCCTTCCTTGCAGCACTGAACAGCAGATACTACCTGAGGAACATCACCATGTCCCAGACCAGCATTGCCGAGGATGTGGTGAACGAGCTGGTGCGGGAGTCAACCGTCTGCTTCCTGCAACTCAATTCAGTGGACCTGGCCATCCAGCTCACCCTCGAGGACTACACCATCTTCCGCCAGATAGAGCTCACTGAGTACATCGATGACCTCTTCAACCTCAAGTCCAACTATGGAATTCCAGCATTGTCTCGTTTCCGTGAGGTGCGTGTGTTTACCTTCCTAGTTGTATTCATTATTTTTCTTTTTTTTCTTTACTGTTCTATTTATTTTATTTATTTATTCATTGTCATAATTATTGGTGATTCTCTGCAGCTCGTGAACCGGGAAATGTTCTGGGTGGTGACGGAAGTCTGCTCGGAACACAATCTAGTCAAGAGATCCAAGATTATCAAGCAGTTCATCAAAGTTGCACGTATGTATATGTCATTGCAGTGTAGTATTTCTCATGTACTTTTGTCTCTTCAACACTTTATGTATTTATGGTAATTGTAATGAATATAGATGGTCTTTGTATGCGTATACCACTAAATTCCCTTATTTTTAATGTATGTAACCAGCTGTGCTATACCTAAACTTCTGTAATGTTGCAGTGTTTGCCATAAAAGTCTGAGTGTGTGAGTGATATGAACTACTACTACTACTACTACTACTACTACTACTACTACTACTACTATCCTTTTCTACCACAAGACAAAATAAATAGTGTATGAATGTATCAGTGTGTGGTAGTTTGTCTGGGCCAGTCAATGTGTGATCTCTAGTCTATTGTGTACAGTATCTAATATCTCATCCTTTCATCACACAGGGCAATGCAAGGAATGCAAAAACTTCAACTCAATGTTTGCCATACTGTCTGGTCTGGGCCACGGGTCGGTGTCAAGACTAAAGCAAACATGGGAGAGGCTGCCTTCTAAATACCAGCGGATGTACCAAGAGATGCAGGAGCTGATGGATCCCTCAAGAAACATGAGCAAATACCGTAATCTTGTCCAGAATGAAAATATCCAATCTCCAATTGTGAGTAATGGAATGCATGCTGATTCATTACTTAATTCTCTCACTGTCTTGTTTGTCCTTTGAAAATTGAGGATGGTGTACAAAATTTTTTTTTATTTTCTAATCTTCTTTCTTATGTCAGATAATGATTCAATGATATGTCATTTTTGTAATTTCTTTGCAGACTCCTCCACTTGTTTATCTTCTTTCTTAGGTTCCTTTGTAAAAATTGGTATAATTAATATGCATCTCTGTATATTTTTCACCGTCTAATTTTCTTTTTATGTTCTCTAGTAATTCATTGGTATAATTGACTTGCTTGTTCTCCTCACAGATTCCATTCTACCCAGTCGTCAACAAGGACTTGACTTTCACTCATGAAGGAAATGACGACAAGATTGAAGGACTCATTAACTTTGAGAAGCTGAGAATGATTTCCCGATACATCCGGGACCTCCAGAACATGTGCTCCGCTCCTTACGTGAGTCAATACTGATTGCATTTCCCATTGTTTGTTACTATTTTTTATGTAAGAGGGGGAAAATTGACCAAGGGTAACAAAGACAATAAAATAAGAGACCAACTAACTTGTCAGTCCCCTTACAGGTCCAAAGGAATTAGCAAAAAGACAGAGACTTTTTTGTTAATTTTGGATGGTTTTAGTGACAAAGCAAATCTTAAACAATAGGAAATTTGAATTAATCAGTCCCTCATTTGAATGCTAAGGACACATTGATTTTTATTCATTCTAGAAAATTTTAATGAATAGATTTCAAAATACCTGTAATAAAGATTTTGAACTTGTCAGTCATTGTAGTCTGTTGAAGATCATGAGATGGAACCATAGAAGCCAAAAGGAATCAGATAAATATATAAATATATCTCTCTTGTGAAGCAATACACTATTTACACTTGTTTTATTGTTTAATTATTTATCTTATGCTCCCAAACTCCTCAGAAAATGGATATTTTCAACACAAAGCAAGTAAAATAGCATGAAATAAAGTTCTGAATATACTTTAACACTAACCAAAAAAAAAAAAAAGAAAGAAATTCCAACTCTTATGAAAGAGAGGATGCATTTTAACACAAGGATATTAAAGCATTATTGAGTGAGTCTTGACGAAGCTTATTCTTCCCAGGACCTGTACAACATCCAGGACCCGGGTGGGCAGCCTCCCAGCTCAGCCCTCATCAGCCTGAACCAGATGGGTGCTGGGGGTCACCAGATAGCTACAGTCAAGAGGCGCAAGAAGTCAACAGCCGCCCCTGACAAGAAGAAGATGTATGAGGAGGTAAGGATGAGATATACTGGCTTTATTTAGGGGTGCGGTGAGATAAGCCGAGTGTTTCTTTTCATTGTTTTCCTTCTGTTTATATTGTTTGTGTTCTTGTTTCATTTTTCCTTCTTGATGTTTTTTTTTTATTTGTTTTTTTAATGCTTCTAATGTCTTGTTATTTTTTTTTCCTTCTTGTTTTGATGTCTCTTTATTCTCTCTTTTCTTAAAGTTTATTTTGTATTATTGCTTCCTTCTTTTCTTATTGTTCATTTTTCCTATCTAGCTTTATTCCTCTTTCTCTCTTAAACATTTTTTCCTTCATGTTCATCTTTTCTCCTTTAATCCACCAGGTGCCATAATATGTTGTACCTTTCAGTCTTCTTAGTACCTTAACATTCTGTAACTTTGAAGAATAACAGTGAGTTTCATTTAATTTACCAGGTAGCATAATATCTTGTATCTTTCAGTCTTCTTAGTACCTTAACATTCTGTACCTTTGGGGAGTAACGGTGAGTGTGGTTCCTTGCAGGCTCAGATGGTGCGCCGCGTCAAGGCTTACCTGGCCAAGCTCAACATTGTGACGGACGAGGACCGGCTGAGAGTGATGTCCTTTGAGTGTGAGGGCGGCTCCGAGGGGCACAAGCTGGTGGGGGGTGGCAGTGGCAACAATAACAATAACAATAACAACAACAATAATAACCACAATCATGGGGGTTCTAACAGTGCTCCCCCCACCAACCCACCCCCGAGAAGGCGTCCCCATTCCCCCACCCCCTCCACCACCTCCTCCACCTCCTCCACCTCTCAAACTTCCGATGGCAAGAAGCAGACGGCAAAGTTTGGTAAGGCGGCGCTTCCAGGAAATCTTTCTATCCGTGATTTTTCATCTCTAAAATGATTAATTGCAGTGTGGCTTAGCTTTTTGCTTTATGAATAACTTTTTTATGTTTTCTTAATCAGAGCTTAACACTTTCAAGCCTCCAGAGACCTACTATAGTTAGCTTGTTTTCTCTGAGCACTCTCCTCACATTGCAGGAGCCACGTCTCCCCAGTCCATTAGCAAGATGAAGGCCCTGGCAGAGCCCAAGACGAAACCACACCACGGCCCACGCTCCACCTCCACCCACCACTCTCTCTCCCCCACCCCCTCCCCTGGCCCGCCCCGTAGGGGGTCCACCTCCACCAATAATTCCCGCTCGTCTCATGAGCGCTCCCATTCCGACACCCATGCAGTTCCTGTGGACCTTAGTGCAGAGTCATCCTCTGTCACCTCCCTTTCCAAACTCCATAAATCCCACACTTCAGGTATGCTGCTAGATCCTGCACCACCCCCCCTTGGCACCAGTAATGCTGCATCCCTCTCACCCTCCTCATCTCTCTCCTTTGTGCATGCTGCTGCTTGCTCTGCCCTTATTTCCTCCATTAAAAAACTCTCTGCCTCTCGAAATAACATTGCAGGAAAACCTCCCATAAACTCACACCACACCAAGCGCCACAGTCCTCCTCACTCCCGGAGTCCAGAGAATGTCCGTGGGACTTCTGAGAGAGAGTTCCATTTCCTTGAGCCAGTGAAGTCTGTCCTCTCCCCCAGCCACAGAGAAAAGAGAAAACTGAAAATGATCACTAAACATGGGATGTTTTCTCAGAGCCTTCCAGCATCAGGGGAAACTCTTAGTAAAGAAAACCATTGCCTTGTTTCTCCTTGCTCCTCCAAACTTAACATCAATATCCCATTTGACAATAGAGAATTTCAGGCATCAACCCCAACATGTCACACTGCTCCAGTTGTGCTGAACAGCGATAATGGCTGGCAGAAGGACCTGTTTGTTCAGGCTACTGAAAAAAATACCAGATCCCAAGGAGGCTTTCTGGCAAAGAACTTGGCAGGAAGTTTGCCTTCCTTGTCCATGAGTGAGTTGGCCTCTCAGCAAAATAAATATGACACATCGGAATTTGAAACATTTTGTCTTCCAGGGCAAACAGTAAATGTGAAGAACAATCCTTTATATTCAGAGAGAAGTGTTGACCCAATCAGTGTGCTGCCTCATTCATCACCAGAGACTGGCAAAGTGTCCCTCGCTCTGCTTCGAGGGAAGTCGTCGCCAGACTCACAGCGAGCCAAGGCGGACTCAGCAGAGTTGTGCCGCAGGGAAGCCGTTTCCCCAACCAATCACAAGCACTCTCATTTGTCACGCTCTGAAAAATTTCTGTTCAGAAAATGGCCGTCACTGTCTCACATGACCCAGAGTGTCTCGCCGCAGCAACCTGACTGCCAGGACTTCCCTCACTCTAAGGACAGTGTGCTCACTAAGAGAAGCTCCAAAATATTAAACAAAATATTTCGAAGCAAAAGTGAAGATTTTTTGGGTGTAGACAGCCAGAAGAATTATTCCAAAGATCCTTCTTCAGAAACCATTCTGTCTCCAGTCACTAATCACTCCTTGTTTCCCAGGAGCTCAAGTGAAGACATCCTGGACAAAGTTACTGACACACCTGAAGTGAAGAAATATTGCATTAAGAATTCTGCTCAGGAGAAGGTTAGAGAGCCTTCCCCAACACCAGCACCAGCACCAGCACCAGCACCAGCACCAGCACCAGCTTGGCAGCAAAAGCTCATCAAACCTTTCCATGCTGTATTTTCCACAGACTTCAAGTCTCTTGCAAACCTTAAAAAGAAGATGACACGCAGCAAGAGTCACAATTTCACAAGTGAAGATACAGAGTTGCCGTCTCGCTTCTATCTGGAGAGAGCAAACTCTGAACAAGATTTTCAAAATGAAATGTCAGAGAATAAGTACCCAACCCTTCAGAAATGCTCATGTGACAAAGAAACTTACTTTCCCTCAGTTCCAAAAAAATCATTATCAGGTAAAAAGTGTGACTCACAGAGAGTATACAAAGTTAATGAACCTTCTGCATCTTCATGTAAAAACCTGATACTCAAAATGAAAAGTTCCAAGGACAACAGTCTTGAACAAACCATCCCAAGCATCTCACCAAACCCTCAGCTGGCCAAGGGCTCAGGGCAGTGTGCGGCAAAGCCACACACTGCCTGTACAGACGGCAAGCTGACGTATGTGAAGAGATCTGCAACACATGCCTTGAAGATGCAGAACTTAACTAAAAACCACACCTGGTTTGAAAAATATCAGGTAAATAAGACCAACAACCACAACGCACAAGACTCAAAGCCAGACAACGCGGGTGAGCGTTTGGTGCTGAACACCTTGGACAACTCAAGTCACGAGGGTGGCACACCTCAGCCGCCACTGGACAGACCTCAGGGCAATGCATCACTCACTGATACTGTAAACTTTCTGGTGAAATACAAGTCCCAGCCTGAAGTTCACAAGCGCATTGCAGACAAGTTGACTGCTATTATTCGTGAATTAGAAGAAGAAATAAACTTAACTACTCCTACTAGACAACACTCTGATGTGAGTGTAGCAGGCAATCATGACTTAAGAAAACCACAGACCAGCTTGGCCGGTACTGTGGTGAAGACCTCAAGTCTGCCGAGCCGCCGACCCACCACGCTGCTGCTGCAGCGACAAATGTGCCGCACCTACAGTGCACCCACACTGTCCCCTATTGAGGAAGTGAAGATGCCTCCTCAGAGCTCAGGTGGAGCTTATTATGAGTCAGGACTTCCAACCTCAGACTGCTGTGTGCCCAATGGCATCAAGCCAGTGAGCCGCACCTCATCCTCTACTTCTTCTAAGAAAGGTCATACTCGGATCTCAGGCTACAGAAGTAAGAGTTTTGAGGGATATCAGAGCAAACAAGACTATGCCACCTCATTTGTACTCTCTGGCCAGCAACACTCCCTGAGCTCTCTGAGTGTGGCTGCCTCCATCCCCAAGTCTCCCTCGGTCCCCTACCAAGCTCCCTGTCATGCTTCATACCAGGCCACACAGCTGATAGGCAGAGACTATGAGCGGCAGCCCCCGAGTTTGGTGCTGCCGGCCCCCGTGACATACTGTGATGAATACGGCAATGAGAAAGAAATTGCATACGTTTGAATATGAGAGGACTTTTCTACACTTGTAAAGCGATACCTGCAGACCCTGTCTTTTTCTTTGTTTCCTTTTGCTCACATGCTTACCTTGCTGTTATCTGTAGTGCTGTTCCTTCTCCTCTCCATCACATTATTGCATGGAATTTTGGATGACAACTCCAGTGTCTGCATGAGCATCCTCCACTCATGTTTATACAAAATGGGTAAATGTGCCTCTGCTTTGTATTGTAGTCCTTGCCTTGAGTATTTAAGGGACTAATCACTGGTATATGAAGGCAGAATACCATTTATTGATAACTGAGTGGTGTATATAAGTGAATATGGTCTTAACTTTTATTTTATCACCTCATTTGACATACATACAGATAAATAAAGTTCACAGTTAGTGTTTACCATATAGTTGTATAGGCAGGGCAGCCTTGGTACCATTACTTCCTCTTCACTGAGTCAACCAATGCTCTGGGGAAGGAGAGAGAGCATTGACATAGGCACAGTAAAGTAAAAGGGCTGATAGTCCAAGAAAATTTGTAATGTGACACAACCACACAGGCACATGAATGTGACGGACATACACTAGACAACTGGTGGTACATTGTGCTAATACTCACATGGTAAATCAAACCCAATTTGTTCTTGGTTATTTGAAAATTTAGTGCAATAATGGAGACTACATATTAATGGAATCTCATCTGTATAATCCATTGGTTCAGTTTTCAGATGTATGATGCTACAATTGTTTTTTCCATTAATTATATTTTTAACAGTTTCCATTTACTGAATCCATGTATTACTGATGTATTTATTTTATGTACAATTTATAGGTATGCTATCATGTCAGTGTGCTTTAATATAGGTCAGGTTAGGTTGGGTCAGTCAAGGTTATTTATTTATTTGGTCATGTTAGTCTTTGGTAGGATGCATTAGTTAAGTCCATTTAGTTTGTTAGTTTGCATTAAATTAGGTAAGATTAGTTTGAATTAAGTAGGGTCTAGTTCACGTAACTTACTATAGATTACATTAGTTAAGCTGGTCATTCGCTAAAACTTATAAACCCACATAACAACATACGTAACAGTCAGCCCACCACTCCTTTCTTCCTAACTTCACTCTGTCAAGCCCTCTTCAGCCACAGACTGTGGACATATTGTATATAACCATTGCCTCATAACAAAGAGCTGCATTCTATATTAACTGGAGTCACAACACTTCATACATCCTCCACATCTGCCCATATGCTTCCTTGGGATCTCTCATACTTACTGCTATACATAATGACCTTTTCTTTATAACCAAATGCTGCATTCTTTCATTAGTCAGATATACTTCACACATTTCACTGGGAAGAGGGAACAAAGCTTTAACATTTGAACATAAGCAAGGAAACTTACACAAAGCACTTTCTGATTATGCAAAACCTCCCATTGCTTGTCATCATTATTAATCAATCACATCTTAGTGAAACTTATGATAAAATCCCTGGCAAGTTCTGATATAAATGCTGAACTTGGTGTGGCCATTGAAGTAACAGTGTCTGGGATAAGTCAAAGCTCTTGTGTACAACTGAGGATTAACTAAGACTTGCGTGTTTGTACATACAAGAGTGAATGCATGAAGGTGTTGAGGTGTTGGTATGGGTGTGCATGCTCATAAATGCATATCTTTCTCCTGCTCCCCATAAACACCTAAAATATATAAAAGGGTTTTGTTTCTATAACTAATTTTGGGTTACAGTTTGTGTATGCTCATAAACAACTTTTACTTATCCCTCATAAACACCAAAATAAAAAAAGAAAGTGTCTCCTCTTGATATTTGTTTACAGTTCATTACTTTTGCTTCACTGGTGTGTATTTTATAATGCATCTGAGTTCTGTGCAAAATCTACAGTACAGTTCGTCAGCTAACAGTACCATTCCGTGCGGGATTAACAGCCATCTCCTCCTAATAACTAATACTTGGTTACAGTTCACCGATGCTTCATTTGCCATGTATTTGATGACACACTCAGGTTCCACACAGCACTAACATTTCTCTCCATCCTGACAGGTTCCATGGCATCGACAGATTGCCAAGTAGTACCTGGTGGGTCCGACTCTGGTATCTCTGGCCATTTTGACGGACACTCCTCCTCCTCACTGGAAGTTGAAGCTGGTGGAGTGCCTAATTATGAATGCTACCCCCACTCCTCCCCACCAGCACACCACCGCCGCTACTCCCACCAGCCAGGTAGGTCGATTTTCCTTCTCAGTAAAAGACAGGTTAATGAAAGCTTTGCCGCCTCTATCCTGCAGTGTTGAGCTCCTCTGCTGCCCTTCCCTTTCAGAGCCTCCTGTGTCAGTCTGCCCTCTGGAGGTTTCTAAATTGTTCCCCCTTAAGTAATGAGGTTCTTTTTTAATATACATAAAGATGAGTGTTATGTTACTGTAGTATACTTTTCTATCTAATCTTGTCTTGGTGTTTTTTCTGACTATTTAAAGTAAGGAAGTCTTTTGCCTGCACTTCCATTATTATTATTATCATTATCTTCAGTATTTTTGATATTATTCATATGGTTACAGTGGAGTCTTTCTGTTACAATACTACTGTTGAGGATGTGAAAAGTACATGTCCTCTTATTCATGCAACTCAGTATTTATGTTGTCTTGTTCTTTTTACTGAATCTTTATGGCTTCTGAGTTCATACGAAGCATTTATTTATTATTCTCCATCAATAATAAAAATAAGAACATAACACAATAAGGAGAGTACAAAATGCAAATTGATTCACGTAGCACAACCTACAATCTTTCACCAGTATTCAGAAATTTACCCATTCTCCTTTTGAAACTATTTTTTTATTCATTGACCTCATTTCCCTAAACCATCTCAGAATCAAATCAACACTGATATGAGTTAGAATGTCAATGAGGATTAAAGTAAGAACACTCGGCTAAACTTGGAATGCTTATTAAGTATTATGGCAGAAAGATTCCGTATTTTGACAATGTTCTTTATCTGTAGGACTTGTGTAATCTATGGCTCATGGGTCCTTAGTCTTTGGTTTTTCTGAATGTTTAACTCTAATATTTGCTGTTCACCATTTATATCATTAGGTAACTTTGTGAATGTTGGCAGATTATACATGATCATGGGATTATGGTAGCCACTGTATTGTAGCTCTGTAGAAACCTTTGACTCTATAATGGATTGATTTGAAAGTTTGACTGTCAGAACACCTTTTTTTTCATTATTTGTGGTGATTTTTGTAGCTAACTGTTTTTGTGTAATTCAAGTAGGTGGTTTGTTTGTGGGGATTGACAGGGAAGTAACTGTGAAATAGATCCTGTAAGTAAGTCTGTGTATGGTGTATGGTAGCTTGATGTATGGGAGTGTATGGGGGAAAGTCACTGTGTTTGTGTGGCAATGAACCAAGTGGTGGTATCCCTTTCTTCTGCTTGCCTTTACCTGTGGCTGTTCCATGGCATATCTTGACTTGCCTTCTCGCTACATGCACAACAGAGTCACGGTCGCGGCCACCCTTCCCGCATGCAGTGGCTGTGCTGCCCCCTGTCCCGGCAGCAGGTTAGTCACTCTCTCATGCTGTTCTTGGCCATAAGGACCACCTATAAATAAGTATGCATTGTAATCTCCACTCCTCTCCAGTCTTTTTCACTCTCTCCCCTAGCCTCAATGTCTTTCATTCTATTTTGTGTTTGTTTCAGTCTTTCCTTCATTCTCAGAGCCTCTCCTCATCCTCTCCCAGTTCACCCCTGGACCCATATGAACAGAAATTCTTAAGTACATATGTATTTTTTCTTAGACAAATTTTTAGTCTTAAAATCCATCTTAACCTTCCAGGATTGCTGTTGTACTTTAACCATTATCTCATCAGCACCATCAAATTGATGGCTGATGAGATATGGCTAAAGTACAAGACCAATTTGGGAATGTTAAGATGGGTTTCAAGACTAGAAATTCATCTAAGACAAAGTTACATATGTAAGAAACTCTGTTAATATGAGCACACCTCTCCCAAACCTTTCCAAACATCTTCAGACACTCTTTCTTTTTCTCCTTAGCTCTTCATCACTGCCAAAATATCCCATTCTCTCCTAAAACACCCTAAACTGCCCCAGTTCACTCTTCCCAGCTTCTCTCATAGTCTGCTAACTATCCCTCACTTCCTCTCCCTTCACTCCTCTCCCTTTTTTCTGTTCTTGGCCATAAGAATGATCTATAAATAAGTATGCAGTATAATTTTTCCATTCCTTATTCCCTTTCTTAATGAGACTTGATTCAAACGTCCCTGAAATTTATAGTGTTTTCATATGGAAGTGTTATTTGATTATCATTTGTGGATTTTTGTTTGTTTTGATTGAAAATGGGTTTTGTGGTAAGGAAATATTGGATTACGTACATTGATATGAAAGTATATTTAAAAAGGACTTGTATAATGTTGGGCAATATGAGACAGTAATTTATTTGTGTCTTGAGATTTCTAAGTATATTATTTTTAAATTATTTGTGTTATTCTTTACTAAAGCTGATAAATGATTTATTTATTTCATCTTAGTTATTAGCTTGTTTCTGTATCATTTTACTGCTATAACAAAAACAAAATGAGAAAAAAAAAGATCAGTAATGTATTTGCATTTTTTTTTCTGCAATAACAAGACACTGTTTTGTTTGAGTGAAAAATTATTGCCCTTCATAATCAAGTACTTTTTTCTTTCTTTTTCTAAATTCTACCCTTTCCTTCCCCACCCCTTAACTCCCTTCAATGCACCAGGTGTTTGAATAAATAAATAAACAAATCATATAACCTAAACAAACCCTATAAATGTATGTGATTCAAGAAGCACATGATTGCTAAACCCTGAAGCTTTTGTTACACACACACGCACACACACACACACACACACACACACACACACACACACACACACACACACACACACACACACACACACACACACTGACAATTTCAGTATTTGTTGTATCAGACACATTTCACTATTATACATCAAGATTGTGTCATAAATGCTAGCTTTTATCATGCAAAATTCCTAACTAGATGAGCACGTAGTCATGCTTATCATTTCATCTACATAAAGGATACACGAGACACATTCAATAGTTGTATACACATTTCAGAAGTGTCGGAGAATTTACACATCAGGTATTAAGAAAACATCAGGTATTAAAAATCGTATCTTTATAATGCAGAAAGCTATTAATTTGTATGATGCCTGCTGCTCTAAATTCCTCTCCCTCCCCAAATTGGATGGCCGCGACAGAACAATCCTCATATATCGCCCAATTTACTCCCCATCCCTGCACTCCCTGCCTGCATGCTCTAAACTCACTCCCTCCCCCCACCCCCCCTTCTCCTCCCCATGCTCACTTCCCAATGCAGAAATCATGAGACCAATTGTAAGTGCAAACTGTTATAAAAAAATCCGCATGGCATTGCAGAAAAAGCCTCGATTTGGAAATGATAAGAGATCCATTTGGGAGGAGAAAATGGAAAAAATTAACCAGCAAAGCAAAAAAAAAATAAAGAAAAAGAAAGATGTACGAGTGACAATAAGAATGATACAAAAGTTTACCTCACCAAGAAAATTGATTGGCAGAATTGTAAAAGCCACTTGCAGTATTGGCAAGCATTAAAGTGGCACTCTTTCATCTTTACATGACTGAGGAAATATAAGAAAACTCCATGGCTGAGTTGACAGTAGTGGTGTAATTACAACACTTGAAAAAACAACACATTATTAAGGTGGACAACATACAAAGAAACCATGAATGAAGAGATTGTATTCTTAACTATGCAAGAGTAAAAAAAGAAAACTCCAAAATGGTATGGAGTAGATGGATAGGAGAAAAGTAGAAATGGAGGCAAAACACCAGCTTGGCTCCAGTCTTGCTGCAAAGTTAGGCACCTCAACACAACACAAGGTAACACGCACAACACATCACTGCAAGCACCATGACAACACATCTACATTCCTACACATCACCACAACACACCCATACACTCCCCATGTCCCATAACACTACATCCACCCACAAAGACCTTAACCTGAGCACGCACTACTCCCCCGGCAGGCATGGGCAGTGCCCGCCTGCGCCGCGGAGCCCCGGGTGCCCCTCCAGACTACATTGCAACTCAGCTCAGAATGAAGCAGATGGGACGAGCTCTGTCTCATGACGGTGTTCAGTATTACCACCCCACACACCACGATGGTAAGTTCCACACCAAGTATTACCACCCATACCAGTGAATGAGAATAAGAAATCATGCTCCTCCCCTAAATGACTTGGCCTCTGTGTCTCATCAGGTTGAGTGGTGAGAGAGAGGCAGGATGGAATGTAGTTTCCTCAAGGATGGGAAAATATGGCTTGAAATCTCAGAAAATGTGAATAGTGTTGGCGGAAAATAATTTTGATTTCAAATACTAGATGGATCTCAGCACAGAAAAACGAAGGCAGAAAAAGTATGTGTATTTATATATATTTATATATATACATATATTATGATCCAATACTTAGTCCTGTGTTTAGTATTTATTTGTTTCTTTTCTAAGAAGAGTCTGTAGTATGTTGCTGTTAGTCTCATTTTCTCTTCATTGTGAGAATCAACTTTGTACTATTCCTTCAGAAGCCTTATATTATATACTACTGTCTCAGTAAGCACATGCCTTGGTTCATGATGCCCCTTATTCCATATATTCTCCTTTTGGCCTTGTATGTATTTATTTGGGAGAGACTTGTGTCCAGCGGTAGGTGGCCCCGCCGGCCCCCGAGGCTGGCTCGGCCGTGCCTTAGTGTGTGTGAGGCCAGCAAGGCCGGTGCTCACTGTACTGTGGCAAGTGTTGGCTTGTTAGCTCTGTCTAGTTTCCGACCCTTACTGAGCATACACTTCCTCACCTGATGTCACCCTTCCTTTCTTGTATGATGAAATTCTAGAAGCAATTTGAAGCACTGAGTGTCTCCTATACTCCCTCCCTCCCTCCCTCAAGCCTTCTGGATGTCTCATTTCATCTGCTGGACTGTCCTATGCATCAACATTGTTGTTGTTCAGTTACTGAAATGGTAATAATTGCATCAGATCCCTTGTCTTCACTTTGCAGATGAAGAAGAAGATGCTCAGGTCTCTGCTGTGTAAGCTACCTGCCAGGCACTGGGAGGCTGACCTAGTCCCTTGTACATTTAACCCTTCATATTAAAATTAGATTTTTCCATTAGCTTTTACAAGAGTAGCTTCTCAGAGTTTGTTACTATACAAAATATTATGTATTTGATTTTGAAAGTCCATTTAATCAGTAAATTGTAGATGTCAATTGAAAAGTTTGAAAAACTCTGGTTTGCTTATCTTGTGGGAATGAAATTTGAGAAGCCAAAGATGAACAGTCTCATATGGCCCAGAGAGAGTGTGTGGACTGAGCCCAGAGGAAAGCCCTGCTGAGAGACTCCATATTTTATTATATTCAGTAAGAGTATGACATTTGTCTGTGACTATTTATGAGAGACAGTTAGTAGTAAGCTATGTAAAGATATATCCTAACTAGTAATGTATCTGTATCTCTCCACTCCTAACCAGCGGTCCATTACTAAACTCTCTGGCTATAAGATACTTTGGGGCACAGCTTCAGTAAGATTTTTATGAATTTAACACATTATAAATACATGTAACTCATGATTATATGTGGATGTTCTGTATATACTATATAGATAGCTTTATTCATGTCCATATGATTAGTTGTTAAGTATTCAGTGTAAGTAATGAGGTCAGCAATTTTGAAACTTTCATTTCTTCTGTATGTTAAATTTTTAATGCTGTAAATAAGAAGCCACACCATATGGAAGATGAATGTAAGACTCATGTTGATGACTCCTGAATGACCAAGTGTGTATCCCTCTCCAAGCCAACACAGCCAGCCAGCCACCTCATCGTCCACGCCCCTCCCCCGGGAGCCACCGAGGCTGTGAGGGCTGAGGGGGAGCAACCCCTTGCATGGTGAACAATTGCAATGTATCAGACTTTAGCAGAGTTAGATCCAAACCAAATAAAAAAAACTATGTGACATTACTTGAGAAAATTTCATAACTAAACTGAAATTTGTAGCTGATTGGCATGTTTTTGCAAAATTGATCACTTTAGTACATGACGTACAAGAGTAATTGACAATCTTACAGTTAATTTGATATTGCATTATTTCCTGGGCGATAATTTAGTTTATCAGGCGCATATTTTGTGGATTTCCCATGATATATTAACTTCTTTCCTGCATTTCATCAGTGTTGACTGTAATATTAATCCCAATGTTCCAGTTATGTAACTTTGATGTCACCAAAAATCAACAGAACATTCAGTGTAACAAGTAACTTAATTGTGTTTTTTCTAACTGATCGGGAGCCTTGTGTCTTCTGCCCTAAGAACAAGTTTGCATCCAGAGAGTCGAGGGCAGGACACTAGATGCCTGACGTGGTGGTGAGAAGATGGTCTTGGTATACTTCCAAACCTGCGGCCCTTTCTGGAGGCCTGGATAAGAATGTACAAATAAATACACTTCACTTTGTTATGGTTGTCTTCTTTCCTTGCAAAACTTGCCACCAAATCCTAGAATAGGTCACCCACTTATGTTTCTAAGCAGAGTTCATATATTGCCAGCAGGTTTGAAGCCTTCCTTTACATTTTCTTGTGTGGGTGTGGGTATGCATGTGGGGCAGGGAAAAATGGGTAGCCATTGTTGGAGAAGAGATTTAAGCTGTAGTAGTCTTCATAGTATGACTTAAGACTTTCCTATTCTTTCCTGATTTTCTTGTTTTTTCCCCTTTTCTTTTGTTTTTGTTATGTGCTGTATTTGTTTGTTTATTTATGTATTATGGTAATGGGTACTATTGGGACGAGTGCAAGATCTGACCAGATTATTGTCAATCTTTCATCACTTTGGGGCATTCCTGAACTCCCTGCCTGCTTTTGTATTTCCTTTAGGCTTTTATCATTGAGGTAAGAGAGTCATTCTTTCACATTAGGATAATATAATAATAATAAAATAGTAATAATAATGAACTTAAGAATCTCTCTCTCTCTCTCTCTCTCTCTCTCTCTCTCTCTCTCTCTCTCTCTCTCTCTCTCTCTCTCTCTCTCTCTCTCTCTTATAATATTACAATCCCACTCAACCCTCAGAGTAATAAGTAAGGAGAAAATTGATTGAAGAATTGATAACCATATAACAAGATGTTTGAGGGAGCAATTGGAATTACTAGGACGCCGCTGCCTGCACGTGTCCGAGATGCTGCCCAAGTCAAAGGTTGGAACCAAGAATATTATTAATAAAGAATCCTTGGTTGGAACTTCGACACACACAGGTATCTCGCTATCGCCCATATTCAGAAACGCTTCAGCGCTGCATCTCCACTGTTTCTAAAGGCTCTTGTATAAGTTATACAAGTTTTGACAGGTTTTCTTACGGTTCTAATGACAAATGAAAAGGGTTACTATATAATTAATAAGAGAAACACTCAGAAACCTGTCTTGTACTCTCTGTTGCCTTTGAAAATTGTAGTGGTGAGAGAGCGGAGTTTCTGAATACGGACCTACGTCTTATTATGCTCAATGGCTGGGGCAGAGCAAGGAGACGATAATAATTAGTATGATCTAGAAAGATCATGGTAACATAGTAGATCATGTTAGTAAAAACCACAGCAATGTATGCAGTGGCAGGACATACTGAAAATTCTTATATTTTATCCTCCAAAGTACATTCCAATGCCACCAAATCCTTGAATCCTGAGATGTAGCGCTCTCCCGTTAACCCTAGTGGTGCCATAATATAATGACCAAGGATATGACCTAAGCTGGTGCAGCACCTAATGGAATCATTTCCATTTATAATTGAATCCTATGTGTTGTGTTCACTTCCACGTGCTCCTCGCTGAATGGAAGTTTGCCTTTCCTGCCTGGAATAGCATACACAGTTCTGAGCGTGTTTATTATGTATGACTGTATGAGTGTTTGACATCTGGGTGACATACTGTAAATGTCTATACTTGACTTTACGCTTACTAGAACTTCCAAGTGCGTCACATCAACTCTCTCTCTCTCTCTCTCTCTCTCTCTCTCTCTCTCTCTCTCTCTCTCTCTCTCAAAATCATACAGTCTATACAGTTTATAGACTCCCTGGTTAGAAAGAGCAAAATTCCAGCTGCAGACAATAGTCAACTTGTAACGTCATGCCCACTCACCCACCCACCCCCTCCCCATTGTGTCTTCCTTCTCCAAATGGTTCCTCAGTTGATGTGGCTGCCTATTTGTAAATCCTAACAATAATGGACCATCCGTCACTTAAGAGAGAGAGAGAGAGAGAGAGAGAATGGGTAGCTCCGTTGTAAATGTGAACTCCGATTCCACGCCTCCCGCGGCCACCTGTTGCTGCTGCTGTGCGTTGCGTGCCAGTGCCAGTGGTAGTTGAGTGGTGTGTGTGCATTCCCTGGTGTGTGTCACTGCCCACAGCGTCTTGCAGCAGCAGCAGCAGTGGTGAAGGCAGCCTGCACCATGACTCCTGTAAAGGTAAGTACGCGGTTGTGAGTGAATTAGCAGTGTGTGTGTGTGTGTGTTTGCTCGTGTTGCCTCGTCTCCATTATCATCAATAACTACTGGTAACACTCACAGGTTCGGGGAATTAATTAATGAATACCTCTCACCTATACCATTCCCTTCCCTGTGTCTGTATGTGCCGTTGGCTGCTTTGTACCATTATAGAGTGTTGTGTACCGTCTGCTGCATTGTTTAATTACCTGAACTAATATGTATCTACCATTGCTGGCCTGCTACTTACCGGCTCCTTGGTATGTACCTTTGGGAAATCCTTAGCTTGCTACAAGAAGTGCAGGAAAAGAAGGAAGACTGGCGAGCCATTTTGATGAAAAGGAATCAAGATTTACCAAAGAAAACAGACATGAGTAGTATTTACAGTGCAGACAATGGCACACACGGGCATATTTCTGTTTAGAGCAGTAGTGACCAGTGATGGGTGAATTTGGAGAACGGCATCAGTGTAGCATTACTTAATAAGTAATGCATCAATGCCTTGAACGTGAAATGAGCACTCCTAACCATCAGAAAAAAAATTACTAGAATTTTTTTTCCTAAATGGAGAGATTTTCATGTTTAAAATATATACAGCCTTTGATGTTTTGTATCTATACTTGATCTAAGCTAATACTTAACCTTAATGCAGGGATTTTTGTGTTCTATGCAGAATATGAACATAAAACTAAATGAGTAATTTGTGAGGGAAGGTGTATGGAAGAAAAGTATAATTCTATTAACCTTTCAGGGGACTGGCAATTAGTGGGCTTTTTTTTCACTATTTATGTTGCTGTTGGCCAGCTTCCTCCCTCTTACATTAATAATAAGAAAAAGAGAGATCTAGATCCCTACATGAAACATACTCTCAACTCACTAATGTATTTATCATGCGTGTACTTAACAGTGGCCTTGATAGTAGATAGTAGATAACAATGACAATCTCTACTTCAAACGTCTTCCTACTTCCACTATCACCTTCATCATGCATTTAGTTTAGAGTGGACCTGATAGTAGGTAGTAGATAACAATGGCAGTCTGTTATTAAAACATAGCCTCTCCACTTCCACTATCACCTTCGCCGCGCTTATTTATCCAAGTGGATGTAGGGCATAGACAACAATGGCGCATTAGATTCAGGGAGGAAGGTTGGGTGTGCCTGATCATAGTGGCTCTTACTTACTAAAAGTGTCAGATTTAATACATGCTTGATATTTTTTTGTTGAGATTAAGTACTTGGCAATCTCTATTTGTAACACTGAATGAAAAGAAACTTACATAATAAAGCCAAAAGTCTATTTTACCATGGCTTTTCTTAGAATTAGTGATGTAGGCATGACTTATGGAAGTGGCAGG
This sequence comes from Callinectes sapidus, assembly GCA_020233015.1. Classification (NCBI taxonomy): domain Eukaryota; kingdom Metazoa; phylum Arthropoda; class Malacostraca; order Decapoda; family Portunidae; genus Callinectes; species Callinectes sapidus. The sequence continues at coordinate 17,647,319 of CM035196.1, forward strand.
AAAGATATGATGTAAAGAGTGTAAGGAAGTCCGCCATAATCAGAACAGCTGTGCCAATTATACTGACATAATTATCAGCTGTGCAAGTGTGTGGTGTTTGTGATGGTGGCATGCTGTGTGCTGTACGTGTTGATCTTCATAGTGCATCAGTGTTTCCATGTCAAATCTAACTACATATCTATTAACTTGTGGTAGGAATCTCTCTCTCTCTCTCTCTCTCTCTCTCTCTCTCTCTCTCTCTCTCTCTCTCTCTCTCTCTCTCTCTCTCTCTCTTTTCTTCCCCCTTGCGTCAGTTAATTCTAAGAAACGCTCTCTCTCTCTCTCTCTCTCTCTCTCTCTCTCTCTCTCTCTCTCTCTCT
>CM035196.1:17651898-17663178 GCA_020233015.1 Callinectes sapidus
TAGCCTTGTTAGCTTTCACACTTCATTCTCCCCAGATTGGCATCATTGGAGGATCGGGGCTGAACAATCCTAATCTGTTTGAGGTGACCAGCGAGTCCCCCCAAGACACTCCCTATGGGCCACCCTCAGACGTCCTGCGGGAGGGACTCATCGGAGGGGTGCCTTGCGTGCTGCTGGCCAGGTGACTTGTAGTAGTAATGGTAATGCTAAGGACAGTTCCCTTTTATTTTGGTAATCTTGTAGTGGATGATTATAATAAGATAATTCATATATGTGCATGTTTGTTTATCTATTGTGTTATCGACTTAATTGTTGTTTTGGATATGGGTGCAGTTGTTCAAGAGCTAAGATAGGTGATCCTTTCTATATACCCTTATTTATGCAGTCTCTTGAGAAAGAAATTGATGTAGGGAAGAGTTGGTGGTGTTCAGAAGTAGGGACATAATAGTACAAGTCTTTAAGTTCAGGAGTAAGAGACAAAAGTGTAATTGACATAGGGAAGAAGAGGTATAGGAAGGACTTAGTATTACATAGTCTTTCATTTTAGGAGAAAAGGACATATAGTAAATTTAATAGGGAGAATAACAGATCCTCATCCCACAGACATGGCCGCAAGCACACCATAATGCCCACTAAGGTGAACTACAGAGCCAACCTGTGGGCTCTGAAGGCAAGGGGCTGCACCCACATCCTGGTGTCGACTGCCTGTGGGTCACTACAGGAGAACATTCACCCTGGGGACTTTGTTATCCTGGACCAGTTCATTGACAGGTGAGTGACACTGCCTTGGCTATCATGTTTTTCCTTTTTCTTTTATGTTAGAAAGTAAAGCTGGCCAATAGCAACATAAAACAAAAAAAGCAGGCCCACTTAGTTGTCAGTTCCCATGCAGGTCCAAGATTAGCCTAAAAAAGGGATAATGTCTTGAAACCTTCCCTTTAAATTAAGTCAAGTCATAGGAAAATGGAAATACAGAGCCAGGTAGGGAGTTCCATTTTATTGTACAGTTATTGTTTGGAGTTGAATGATATGCCTTGCCTGGAGGTAGTGTGTTGAGGAAGACTTGGAAAAGATGAGCGTTGGAGAATAGATTATCTACGATTGCATAAAAGTGTGACTCATGAGCCATACAGAAAATGTAATGTATCTATTCTGGCCATCCATTGTGGAATTACTAGCTTGAGATTCTTATGGATTGATGGATTAATTTGTGTGTTGATTCCAGGACCACAAAACGTGCACAAACATACTACGATGGAGAGGAGGGACATCCACCAGGCATCCTTCACCTCCCAATGGCCGTCCCCTTCTGCTCCGACACTGCCACCATCCTCAAGGAATGCTGTGAGACGCTGGGCTACACTGTCCACCCTACAGGTCAGCAACGGTCTCCACCTTGTCTTTTTCAGGGATTTAGAGAAAAAAATCTGGGTTGTTAGAGTAATCCTAAGGTCCATATTCAGAAGCACTTTGCTCTCTCTCACAGCCACCATTTTCCAAGGCCACAGAAATGATTAGTGGGATTTTCAAGAGTTTTTCCAGTTAATGATGTAGAGATCTTGTCAATCTGCCTCGAGAACTATAAAAACACCTTAGAAAACTTGTGTAAATTTAACTGAAGCCTTTTGAAATAGTGGAGGTGAAGCACAGAAGTGTTTGAGAATATGAGCCGATGTTTTTTGTACTGTGTATACATCCATCCCCCTTACCTGTCATGAATGATCCCCTACAGTCCATAAGTAAAGCAAGGTATGTATGTATTCACAAGTCTTCAACTCAGGTCAGGGTTCTTTCAGATTCCCTTGTTCTAATTATCTCATGCTTAGCTGTTTCAGGCAAAAATTCAGTGTTGGTACAGTTGAGAAGGGGTAGCATGTCTCTTTTAGTGTATTATGAATGAGAGCAATTGTTTGTAATGTGAGTAGTGTTTTGAAATGTGTGGCCGAATGGCAGGATGTATATACACTAAAAAAGATGATAAGGTCCAGAGGTTATCTCCATAAAGACAGTTTTTCGGGACATTGGAAGTTTGTTATCACAGCAACATCACATCTTCCAGGGACTGTGGTGACCATAGAGGGGCCGAGGTTCAGCTCCAAGGCAGAGAGTCGCATGTTCCGCCTGTGGGGAGCCGACGTGATCAACATGACCACTGTGCCGGAGGTGATGGCTTGTCCTTGTGTGCTCCTGATGTGTATTGTGTAATGCTCTGGACTCTCACCATGACTATTTTCTAAGGATACACAGATGATAGGTTGAGTAGAAAGCTTGTTAATCTATCATCAGAACTAAAATGTCCTTGAAAACCTCTTTAACTTCAACTAGAGCCCATTGAAAGTAGAAGTAGAGTGGTGATTTGCGTTAGAGTATGTTCCCTTGTGTGGTGCTTGGCTCAGGTCAGTGTGTGAGACTGTACTGGAGAAAACTTGTGTGCTTGAAGAGAGATTGTGGTGTGTCATTTTCTGTTATTGGAGGTTCTTATGTTGGTTTTGTGGACAGCTATATTCAATAGTTAATAATGCTATGAAAAATGGTATTTCTTCTTACAGAATTTATTTTGCTCACACAAAAAGTACAGTTAAGAATATTATCAAGTGTTACATACCACACTACTAGCAACTAAGTGTTCCTCTTTTGCCATTGGGTGGTTTTAATAATTTTTGGTAGTGACAATCTAATATTGGTCTTGTAACAGTAACACCCTAAGACTGTCCTTGGCGTTACAGGTAGTGCTGGCCCGGGAGCTTGGTCTATGCTATGCTGCCATCGCCATGGCCACTGACTATGACTCCTGGAGAGAAGGACAAGAGGCAGTGACTGTGGAGGCTGTCATGGCAATCTTTAAGTGAGGCACAGAGCCACTTGGTCTATTTCACAGATCTGTCTGCTGAAGTGTGACAGCATTACTGCTATGCTTACTTAAAAACAGAAAAGAAAACAAAAGAAAATGTGTAACCTTTTGCCATCTTCAGATCCAATGCTGAGAAAGCTGTCAATGTCCTCAAGATGGCGGTGGCCAAGATAGCAGCAGAGGACTGGAGTCAAAGGATTTCTGCCCTGAAGGTTTGGCTTGCCTGGTTTTGGTTTTTCCATCCATAGTGTTAAGAAAGTAAATTCTTTAACATTTAACTAACATTGAGAGATTTTTCCAAGTCCTCATTTCATTGACCAAAACAATCTTGACATGAAGCAACTAAAGCAAGTCTGATCACTGTTTTGGAGTAAACTTAAAAAACATCTGGTGGTAATTGGATGACAGGTTTAGTAAGAAGTGAGGGATATCTTGACTGACGTTTATTTGGCTTTGCTGTTTATGTACATTACAATATATGCAGCTTCACAAATCATGCTAAGGATCACAAATACTGAGTTAAAGCAGAGACTTCTCCATCATCTATATAAAGTAAATACACATTTATTATTAGTATTCATATTGGTTTTCTTTATAATGTACTATGGATGGTTCAACTTCTAGCTCTTCATCTATTAACATTTTCTGAGTGAAGGGAATGTGAGTGAGTGACTGTGGTTCATTAACATACTGTGGGTGACATCCTGTGAGAGAGAGAGAGAGAGAGAGAGAGAGAGAGAGAGAGAGAGAGAGAGAGAGAGAGAGAGAGAGAGAGAGAGAGACTCTCTCTCACTCCCTTCTTCATTAGCAAAGATTACCAAGGAGATGAATCTCAGTTTCCTGATAGATAGACAATGAATCTCTTCTACAGGTTTGTGGATGGCACCAACAATTAAAGGATGTCCAGGAGGATGTGGAAGGCAACCTGAAGTCAGGATAACCCTCACTAGAAAATACTGTGGCCCTATCATTTGTTTCATTTGTAATTCTGAGCCTTCCTGTCACTAATTATTGATATTTCAAGGCAAAGTTTGTGCATCCAGGCACTCTGAAAACATTCTGCTCTTCATACAGGTGCTGGGCATTACCTCTTTAAAGACCAAAATCTTGACTTAATTTTTCTGGTAAAGTTTGGAAAATTTAATCAAGATGCAACAAGAAGTCTGAGAAGAGGTAATACCCAGCAGCTGTGTCTGAAGGGCAGAAGCTTTACAGAGGATAACCTGGATACAGGACAACCATCAGCTGCACAAACCTTGCATTGAAAAGTTCAACGAGTTAGTGCCAGGTGGCAGGTTGGCTCAGAATTGCCAATGAAATTGTCATGATACTGCCCCAGTGTTAGCAGCTATAGATTATCCTGACTTCAGGGTGCCCACTGCCTACCATATCCTCCTGGAGCTCCCTGAATGGTTTGTACCAGCCAGACACAATTGTTGGTTGTGGCTCCAGTTGTCACATTCCCCACTTTGATGTGCAGCAAAGGACCTGTAGAAATAGACACCACTATAAAAATTAACCTCTCTGCTCCTAAACACTATTTATTTCATGCAACACAGGGATATAATGATTAAATAAACAAATAGTCTACTGGTTAAGACCTATTTCTTTTTTCCTACACCTTTGTTAACAGCTTGAGGATCAGTGTTGGACTGTGGTGACTAGGTTTAGTCTATGTGAGTAAAGAACCCCATGTTTTATAATAGAAAAACACTAGTGATAATAATATAATACAATAAAACTATATAGTACAATAAAAACAATAGTGAAATTAATGGAAATGGAAAAAATCTTTAGGTTCAAATCCTCAAATGTTGCCATGTTTTCACAATGATGCAATTGACAACTGTGCAATACTGCTGAGGCTCAGGACTACACTGAGAATTGATGAGGCACCAATACTGTAACTTGTGTTACAATACATTAGTAGAAATCTTACTTGGAAACACCCACTAATTAAAGAGTAGTAAAGACCACAGGTTCATTTACAAGCTACTTCTCCACACAAACCTTTCAAAGCTGGGTAGAAAGGATTGACGCTCCTGGCTGATCAGCTTCAGTGACATGTAACACGCCACATGTAATGGGGAATCCTTCCAAGATGACTCGGCAGATTCATATCTTCACACCTCAGTACAAAGAAGTGTTTGATGAATTGGACAGCTGAATTGACTACCTGCAATATAATTTGAGTATTAAAAAAGTGGAAGAGATAATTTTGTTTAGTGAATTTATATGAAGCATTTATATTAGGTAGCCAAGACCAAAAATGTCTCATAGTCTGTAGACAGAACCCAACTAACTTTATCAGCATTGTATCAGCATCAATATTCTCATTATGTTCTTTTCTTTCCAGTCAAGTGTGGACAGCAACATAATGAGCGGCAAATAAAGTTTTGCACAAGACTCTGCTTCAGTTATTAAAGCTTTATCAGTCAGAATAGAATCAACAGCTTTAAGTATCATCACTGCTTCTCTTAGCAACAGTATTCAATCTCTCTCACACTCCTTTTGTATATTATCATACTGTGTTTAATTGTAATATGTATAAAACCCCAAAAGAACTAAATAAAATGGATATTCCTATAGAAACCAATTGATTTCTTATCCAAGCACTTAACTCGCTTCAAAACAACTTCCTGAACAGACTAGTAAGATAAATCACCTTGCTGTGATACAGAACTCAATTCAGTGCATAGTTGGCCGTGATGAGGGTGGGCCAGCGTGACACATGGCCCAACCCTCCCTCCCTGGTCATCATCCCCACCATTGTTGCCACATCAAAACTGGTCTCCTTTTTAAAATAAATGCATCTTACTATTACAAAGTTTCTGTGAAAATATCATCTTGACGTGCAAAAAGTGGTTTATTCTATAACTTGTACATGAAACTTTATCTTGTACTTGCTCCAGATATTAAGATTCCACAAGGAAGCAAAGTTACAAGTGCATTAGACACTTACCATCTCTGTGTGTCATTCATATAGTACTGTATAATGCTTCCCTCATTAATGCTGTATTCCGTGTCATGTCAAGTTCACTTTATGGAGCTTTAAACAAGTTTGGGGAAAATAAGTAATTTCCTAATTCTTACAAATCTTTGTCTGAATGTGATATGAATAGATGATGGAGTAACAGTACTGTAAAGGGGCAAAGGTTAATGAAGTTAAAAATCATTTTGACACTTGAAAACAAATATTCACAGTAAAGAATAAAATCATAGGTGCAAAAATTATGGCTGGAGAAGTTTGTATGAAGGAGATATTAGTTCAATGAATATAGAAAGCACAATACAATATTCCTTCCTTTCCTGCTGCTACACACGTGAATGACCTGATCTGTGGTCACCTACACTCACAACAAACCTCATTAACCCCCCCCCCCCCCAAAAAAAAAAAAAAAAACAAAAAAAAAACTTAAATACACAAAACTTTAAAAACATATTGTAATAGTAGCAGAGATTACACACTTGAAATATCATAAATATCTATCCCTCAAAATATGCCCCCCCCCCCCACACACACACACAGTGGTTAAAGGGTCGAGTCTGTGTTAGGCACCGTGGCTCATCACCTCTGGGATTTTTCCGCTAACAAACACGGCAGTTACTGTTTCCACTGACCAGGGGAATTGGGTGTGTGGTGTGTGAGGTCACAGCCTTATCCATAGATCAGTAAAAACGAGCTCTGAGCTTACACTGAGAGGGTAACGGTTGGTGGTTTCAGGTTAGCTCGTGATCAGGCTTGGTAAAAATACACACACACACACACACACACACATACCTTCCTTACTCCTCTCTCCTTCCTTCGTTTTCAACGCAAACCTGTCAAATATGTGTCCGAAGGCCCCTCCACTGTTCCATCCACCTTTTCAGCCTCTATCTTGCCTCCACTAGCAGCCATGGCGAAGATAAAGAAGGTTCTCCTCCTCTCAGCTCGGGAGCGGAAGCTAAAGTGACAAAATGGCCGGAGAAGCGAGACAGGGAGTGAAACAGAAAGAACCCGCTTCACTCTCTCACCACGGCTGTTTTCAAAGGTCACAGAAATCAACACACGTATTCTCAAGATAGTTTTTCATGGTATTAAGGCAGAAATGGTCTTATTATGTCACTAGAAACATAAAGGGAAGGTAAAAAGAAGGCAACATTGACTTATAGAGCCTTGGAATGGAGTAAAGGTTCGAACTGAAGGTGCTTCATTCAGCCTAGGGTTACCACATACTAGGCAGTGCATTGGATGTAATGATATGCAAGATAAATAGTAGTAACTATAAGATAGATTAGTAAAGCTATAAATAATGTTAATCAATAGATAGATATATGTATATAAAGCAGAAATCATTGATCATTCTGAGATATCTTTTAAGACAGATTGACTATTAGGGTATTGAACAAAGAGGTAATTTTGAAAGTTTCCATTCCTGTAATCTAGGTAGTTGTAATGATTTATATTGTCGCTTGCGGTGTAAAGTATTATTGTTGATTTGCAATACATAATGATGCATTATAATGATGTTGTTGTTCTGCAAGACACAGAGATGTGTGTGTGTGTGTGTGTGTGTGTGTGTGTGTGTGTGTGTGTGTGTGTGTGTGCGTGTGTGTGTGTGTGTGTTAGAATGGGAGAAGGTGGAATACATTATGTAAAACAAATGAAGGGATGTGCAGTGTTCCCCGTCTTGATGAAACGAGTGGGAGATGAAACATGCATTCACCACCCCTGGGAGACACTGTGTCAGACAGATACCCACCTACACACACACACACACACACACACACACACACGTACGTTCATGAAATTATAACAATCGACAAATTTAGCGGAATCTTAATGCCGGCCTTAAGCATTTTACAGATAATCAATAACAATGATCACCAACCAATTCATTGTTTAATATATTCCATGTGATTCATAACAATTTGTGTTGAATGTAAGTTTTTTTTTCTTTTAAACAACCTGGGATTTTTATTCATTTATTCATTTTATTTATTTACCTTTTTAAGATATTACCATATGTTTTGTTAGGTCTTGTTTACATGCACAGGTATTTTCGCTTTTTATAATGAACTTTCAGTGTTTCTTAGACTAAGCGAATTCTGAAGAGATTTGATGTAGCAATATATATTTTCAGGTTATCAGAGTCCCCTGCAGAACCGATGGCATCCAAATTGAAGGCAAAAAAACTCTCCTTTCTGACAGTATTGGCGCATCACCTTCTTCCTCAACTTTCATAAACGCTATTACCACTTCAGCATTTTCACATTTATACTAAGTGTGCCGTACATATATTAAACAGTTGTGTGGATAACTTATAAGAAAAATTTTGTAACCAAGTATAATATATCTTAAATTTCGAGTTTAGATGACTAGGTTTCCTTACGTAATTCTCTCTCTCTCTCTCTCTCTCTCTCTCTCTCTCTCTCTCTCTCTCTCTCTCTCTCTCTCTCTCTCTCTCTCTCTCTCTCATTACATAAAATCAAAACCCTTTACATGCCATCCCTCTTACACTTACTCTCCTCAAACTACTTAATCCGCCTTTCTTTCTTTAATCCTCTCCCACGACCCCCCCATTTAGTCTCTCTCCCTACCCACCCCCCCCTCTCTCTCTCTCCCAGTTGGATTGGAATCTGCAAGGCTTGAGGTGTCTCTGTTGATCTTTGTTCCCTAGAGAGAAACGCGGCGGAGCAGAGCGTGACAACATTCCCAAGCAGGTGTCGAGAAGTTTGTTGTATTTCGTGGGTTTTTATCCCTTGGTGAACGAACAGAAGATTTTAATGGGTTTCCTCAGACTATACGACAGTTTGGTGAGTTCTGAGAGGTTCTTCAGCGTAGTCTTCTCCTAGTGGAAGTATTTGGACAGCTCTCGGTGGCTTTGTTTAGTGGGTGGGTTGAGGGAAGGTAGAGCCAGAGAGGTGGAGCAAAGTTGTGGGGGGTGGTTGTATAGAGTTCGTCTCGATATGTGATGAGTTTTGTTACAATTTACAAGATTGACTTTTATGGTTAATCTATCATCTCTCTATTCTCGCTTCTCTTGTCATCTCTCTCTCTCTCTCTCTCTCTCTCTCTCTCTCTCTCTCTCTCTCTCTCTCTCTCTCTCATTTTAATTATCAAGAAAAAGATTTAAGTGCACGTACATTTTTCCTTCTCGTCAGCTTATGATGTCTTCATTTTTTAGTGAACAGTGTAATTTGTGAAAGTTGATTTTTCATGATCAGACTAATGACTCCGCAGGTCTCTCCCGAATTTTGCTTCTTTATTCTTTTCAGTACGTTCAATATTATGTCGTCATTGTGTGGCTTTCACATTGTTCACCTCATGACCCGGTAACGTTCATCCGGACACTTTTTCCGTGGAAGAAATTTATACGTAACATTATATCTTGCTCTCTCTCGTGGAGTGTGTTGTTTTGTAATATCCGAGTTTGGTTCGTCTTTAACTTCCGTCCTTTCTTTTGTTTTTGTTCCGTCTTTTCCCACTTTTCAACGACAGATTAGCGATACTGAAATCAAAACTTCACATTCGCTTCTGTGATTCTTTTTATTTTTCTTCACCGTCTCTTTTTGGGAACCACAAGAGTAGCAGTGCTCAGTTCAGCGTCCTCTCTTCGCTTGTTTCTTATATTTCTCAACTGCAAAACACTTAAAAAATTTGAAGTAGTTGTGTGGTACTTGGCTACTTCTCCTAAGCTTCCGAGTTTGTAAGAATGTTTACAGGAGGAGGAGGGGAAAGTGTTAGAGGGCCTGTCTTGTTGTTCCCTGAGGCCTCTGGATCCTTAATCCTGGAGCGACGGGTCACTACAGAGACAAATGGGCAATTTTGTAAAGTGTTTCCTTACGAGGAGGAGGAGGAGGAGGATGAGGAGGAGGAGGAGGAGGAGGAGGAGGAGGAGGAGGCCACCCCGAGGCACGCCGGAGAAAGAAAGATTCGGGTGTCTTCCTTCGGCCGGCCACGGTATGAGGACAAGTCTCCGCCCATCTACGTCGCTTGTGTGTCCTCTTGTCTCCCTCGCTTTAGGATCTCCACAAAACCTTCAAGATGTTCTCATTTGACTGAGCGTCTTTTAGAATGATACCCGATGCTGCGCTAAGCTGCTGCTGCTGTTGTGGCTTGAGTAAAAGAAGGGACATTTACCTCCTCTGATACCTAAGCCTTTGTTTTGTCTCTTCCAGCAGTTCTTTTCTCTTCCTCTTATTTTCTTTTAAATTCAGGGGGGAGGGGGGGGGAGGGGGAGGAGAAGGGGTAAGGAGGAACGTTGAGAGGGGACATGTTCCTAAAAATAGCAGCGCCACATGGGTCGGTATAACCATCAGGACTGCGGCAGTGACGTCGGCTGAACGTAGCCAGCGCGTGGGCGGACGTAATGATGCCGTCGGTACTCGGCGCGGCGCCCCCGACTCGGCCAGCCCCGCCACCCCCGTCCACCCACGCCTCTCGCCCAGGTACCACTCGATTTACCTCTCCTCTTGAAACGACTATTTTTTTGTGCCCCCTCGTCGACTGTCCCGCCCACCACACACACACGCGCTGCATCCAGACCCGATTTTCCGTTGAGCCACTTCGGGTTTCTCAAGACATCGCTAAGCTGACACGAGGCGCGAACTGCAAGTTAGAAACGAGACACTCTCATACACTAACTTCAAATCAATAATCTGACTTTAGACTATTCATAATTCACCAATTCATACCAACAAATTCCCTTTCAGGTCATTTTTGTCGGCTGGAATCTTCCAAACATTCTCTGGAAGCTCATCGTTCACGGCGAGGTGGGCGTGGCCTCGCAACAATGACGTCATTGCTCAGCCCCGCCTCCCTGACGAGCTTCAGCCGACTTTCCAGACCGCTGTGCAAGTTCGAATGTAGGCGGGAACTTCCCCCATTAGGGCCACGAGCGGGACACAGACGGGCCTGTAGAGGTACCGAGCCAAGGCTTCATTCGTACTCTCACCGTCTTCGTCACCGCTCGGCTAAAAGTTCTCCGCGGAATTGAGAAAAGTTTGAGATCTCTGTAGTGTGTCTGGAAGTAACGGCCACGTCCTCAGCGACCATCACAACCCCTGCCACTTAGACAGCCGCGCGTGGAGGGCTCTAGCCGGCCCCTTCAGCACTCAGCATCCTCGTCAGCACCTGCAACACCCTCAGCAGGCTCAGCACTCCTCAAACCGTTCTTCACTTCGCCCTCGAGCACAGCAGGTAAGAAGTCCGGAGACCTTTCCTTTCCTTTCTGAGACGTACTCCTTCTGGGTGTTAGTAAGAAGTTCGTGTTATTTCATTGTATCCCTTGTTGATCTTTGCCTTGAATCGTGCGACGCGTCGTTAACTGCATTCCTTTGTTACTCTGCGTGTTAATTTAGGATTCATTGCACGCTTTTGTTCTATACGTAATCTCCCTCCCTCTCTCTCTCTCTCTCTCTCTCTCTCTCTCTCTCTCTCTCTC
>CM035196.1:17891975-17903648 GCA_020233015.1 Callinectes sapidus
TCTATATCAATATCACCAAACCTAACCTAACCTAACCAAACCTAACCTAATCCATAAGGTTTTGAGAACAGTAAAATCTTAAATTCTTCTATTTTTTTCATGTTTTTTAGTGTTTAAGCATCTATATTAATTTTTTTGGGGGGGAGTAATGTTCAATGTTACTTAACCTAACCTAACCTAATGTAAGTTTTGTAGATTAGTATTAGTATTTTCTTCTTTTTTCATATTTTTAGTGTTTAGCCATGTATATTAAGTATTTTTAAGGCAAGAAGTTCAGTTTAGCTACAGTATATAACCTAACTCTCTCTCTCTCTCTCTCTCTCTCTCTCTCTCTCTCTCTCTCTCTCTCTCTCTGTCTCAGGTGGGTCCGTCAGCCATACAGGTGACCTCGGCAGAGAAGACTAAGGTTCTCTCTCACTCTGTTTTGCTGAATGATGTCTATTATGCCTCAGAGATTGAAGAGGTATGTACGTATGTGTGTGTGTGTGTGTGTGTGTGTGTGTGTGTGTGTGTGTGTGTACGTGTGTGGTTTTGTCTCTGTTTCTGTTCTCATCTCTTCTTTTTTTTTAATTTGTGTATTTTTATTGTTGTTTGTGTTGAATTGTTCCTTGTTTTGATGGGCTGTGTGTGTATATGTGTGTGTGTGTGTGTGTACGTGTGTGTATACCTAACATAACCTGTGTGTGTATGTGTTTACCTAATCTATTTGTGTGTGTGTGTGTGTGTGTGTGTACGTAATCTAATCTGTGTGTATGCGTGTGTGTATGTAATCTAACCTAACTTGTGTATGTATGTGTGCATTTATTTATATGTGTGTGCATGTATGTGTGTGTATACCAAATTATAACATCACAAGATTGACAACTAATAATCTCTCTCTCTGTCTCTCTCTCTCTCTCTCTCTCTCTCCCTCTCTGTGTGTGTCAGGTGTGTCTGGTGGATGACAACCAGTTCACGCTGACCATCGCCAACGAGTCTGGTCCTCTCTCCTTCATCCATAACGACTGTGACAGCATCGTGCAGGCCATCATCCACATTAGGGCCAGATGGGAACTGTCGCAGCCGGTAACTAACGTCTGTGTGTCTGTGTGTCTGTCTGTGTGTCTGTGTGTCTGTGTCTGTCTGTGTGTGTCTGTCTGTGTGTGTCTGTGTGTGTGTGTGTGTGTGATAACTTGCTGTACCATACTTTCTAATAGGAATATAATCATCATAGAAAACTTGAAATAAAGAAAATGAGCAATAAAACAAACAAAAAATGAAGTAATCTCATAATTAACTATGTACCAAAATCCATGCAAAACTCAAATCCAATGAAAAGATCGGATTGGGCATAATTAAATAGTATATAAATAGTAAATAGGCTACTTATATTATAACCTGTGTGAGTAGCATGTGTTTATCATCATTATATACTCAGAGATGAAAGTAAAACACAAAATAACAACATTTCAAAACACTCGGCTATATTAAAACACCATTAATTCACAGTAACAAGTATATTGCAAGTATTGACAGCAGTAAAAAGAAAAAAAACGACACACACACACACACTAAAAAAAAAAAATATATAAAAACTACAAAAACCTAACCTAACCTAACCTAACCCTCTCTCTCTCCCCCCCCCCACCCCCCCCAGGACTCGGTAACAGTGCACCAGAAGATAAGGCCCAAGGACGTCCCTGGCACCCTGCTGAACATGGCACTCCTGAACCTGGGCTCCCTTGACCCTAACCTGAGGACGGCCGCCTATAACCTGCTGTGTGCCCTTACCGCGACCTTTGACCTCAAAATTGAAGGCCAGCTGCTGGAGACCTCGGGTGAGAGAGAGAGAGAGAGAGGGAGAGAGAGAGGGAGAGAGGGAGAGAGGGGGGGTAATATGAGAAAAAATGGAGGAGGTTAGGGAAAATGAGAAGAAATGGGGAAAAAAGAGAGAGAAATATAAGGAGATAGGAGGAAAAATTGGGGAAGAAAGAAAAAGGGAGAGAGAGAGAGAGAGAGAGAGAGAGACAGAGAGAGAGAGAAAGAAATGAGAAAAAATGGAGGAAGAAAGAGAATGGGAGAAAGAGAGAGAGAAAAAAAGAAAGAAAGAGAGTGGGAGACTAAGTAAGAAAGCAAAATTTGCATTTATGTGAGAAAGGAAAACTGTCCATAGAGAGAGAGAGAGAGAGAAAATAAAAGCAAAATGAAAAAAGAAACTAAAAAAACTACATCTAAAAAAAAGAGGAGAAAACTAATCAATTCTTTCTTCCATAGAGAGAAAGAGAAAAAGAAAAAAGATAAATAAATAAAAATAAAAGCAAAATTAAAAACAAAATAAAAAGAAAAACAAAAAAATACATCTAAAAAAAGAGGAGAAAACTAACTCATTCTTTCTTCCATACAGAGAAAGAGAAAAATAAAAATAAAAGCAAAATTAAAAACAAAATAAAAAAAGAGAACCAAAAAAAGTACATCTTAAAAAAAAAAATAGAGGAGAAAACTAACCAATTCTTTCTTCCATAGAGACAGAAAATAAAAATAGAAGCAAAATAAAAAAAGAGAACCAAAAAAAAAGAGAGAGAGAGAAAAAAAAATAAATAAAAAGAAAACCAGCAAAAATACACCTAAAAACAAAAAAGAAAACTAATCAATATTCTTTCTTCTTCCCTTCACCACCACCGTCACCACCACCGTCACCGCCACCACCACCAGGCCTATGTATCCCCTCGAACAACACCATATTTATCAAGAGCGTAAGTGAGAAGCTGGCGGTGAACGAGCCCCATCTGACCCTAGAGTTTCTGGAGGAGTGCATTCAGGGCTTCAGGGCTTCATCGATTGAACTGAAGCATCTGTGTCTGGAGTACATGACCCCCTGGCTGCCTAACTTGACCAGGTGCGTACAGGTGGGGGTGTTTAGGGGGGTGTGTGTGTAGGGGTGTACTTGTGTGTGTTTGTGTGTACTTGTGTGTGTGTGCGTGTATGTGCATTTATCCTAACCTAATGTAACCTAACCTAACTTGATTTAACATTATTTTATCAGGTTTGTGTGTGTATGTGTACGTGTGTGTGTGTGTGTGTGTGTGTGTGTGTGTGTGCATTTAACCTAACCTAACCTAAACTAACCTAACCTAACCTAACCTAACCTAACTTGATTTAACTTAGTTTTATCAGGTTCATGTGTGTAAGAAGGTAAAAAAAAAAGAGGAAAAGAAAGAAAAGAAGGAAAAATCAAGAGTAAATTGAACAAAACAAGGAAACTCTTAACCTAACCTAACTTAACCTGATTTAACTTAATTTTATCAGGTTTGTGTGTGTGTGTGTGTGTGTGTGTGTGTGTGTGTGTGTGTGTGTGTGTGTATCTAATCTAATTTCTTTATTTTTCTTACTTTTCTTATATTTTTTATGATTATTGGTAGGTTTTATTGAGTGTGTGTGTGTGTGTGTGTGTGTGTGTGTGTATGTATGTGTGTATGTATGTACTTAATTAACTTCCACAATAAACCACTATTTTCAACACCAATTAAAAAAGAAAAACACACAAAAAGAATTCCAAAATCAAACAAACAAGTAAAAAAAACAAATAAATAAAAATAAATGAAAACTTGTGTAGAATTGCATGCCTGTAAACACTCTCTCTCTCTCTCTCTCTCTCTCTCTCTCTCTCTCTCTCTCTCTCTCTCTCTCTCTCTCACACACACACACACACACGATCTACAAAATAAAATAAAAAATAAAAAACTATATATACACATTTAAACCCCCTCTCTCCCTCTCCCTCTCTCTCTCACCCACTCCCTCTCTCTCTCTCTCTCTCCCAGGTTCTGCAGCCACCCAGACGACAAGAAGAGGGCCAAGGTAGCAATGATTCTGGACAAGCTGATAACGCTGACTATTGAGGAAGTGGAAATGTACCCCTCAATACAGGCCAAGATATGGGGTAACATTGGCCAGGTAAGGGACAGAGACAGAGACAGAGAGAGAGAGAGAGGTAAATGAGGATAAATAGTTAGTTAAAAGACACACATGCAAAAATAAAAAAAACATACATGCAAATAAAAACGTACACACACATGCTGATACCCCCAAAAATTATTAGATACACACATGCAAATATAAAAATGCATACACGTACAAATAAAAACGCACACACACACGCACACACGCACATGATAAAAAGAAAACACACACACACACACACACACACAAAAAGACTTAAGATAAAAATGTACACACACACATGCGCACGCGTATCGAAAACACAAAAAATAAATACGTACACACACACATATACAAAAAATGAAAGTACACACATACTTGCACATACCAAAAAAAGAAAAACAAACGCACATATACAAAAAATAAGAAGATATGGGGTGACATTGGCCAGGTAAGGGAGAGAGAGAGAGAGAGAGAGAGTAGGAAGGAAGGAAGGGAGAGATGAATTAGGAAGAAAGGGAGAGAGAGATAAAAAAGGAAAGAGATAAAGAGAGAGAGAGTGAGTGTGAGAAGTAGGTAAGTAGAGAGAGAGAGAGAGTGTTAGTTGAAAGAATTGACTTTTGTAATGTGGAATTGATTAGTGTTTTGTTTATTTGTTGTTTGTTTCGTGTATTTGTTCCTAAACGCACACAGATAGATAAATAAAACACACACACACACACATATGAAAAAAAAAATATACACACACATACAAAAATAAAATGCACACACACATACATACACACAATAAAAATGCACACACACACGCACATAAAAAAAAGAAAAGAAAACACACATATGAAAATTAAAATGCACGCACACACACACACACACACACACACACACACACACACACCAAAAAAAACAAAAAACAAATACATACATACAAAAAAAACATACATACACACACATACAAATAAAAACACACACAGAAACATACTCAAAAAAACAAACACACACACACATACATACAAAAATAAAAACAAACACACACAAACAAACACACACACTCACCCCTTTCCCTCTCCCTCTCTCCACAGGTGTCCGAATTAATAGACATGGTGTTGGACTCGTTCATAAAGCGATCAGTGACAGGTGGTCTTGGGTCTGGCCAGGCTGAGATTATGGCCGACACAGCTGTGGCCCTCGCCTCGGCCAATGTCGCGTCTGTGGCCAAGAAAGTCATCGGCAGGCTGTGCAGGGTGAGTGTGTGTGTGTGTTTGTGTGTTTTAGTTTTGTATTGTTTCATTTTGTTTCTTTTTATTTATTTTTTTGTTTTTGGTTTTTCTTTCATTTTTGGTTTTCTTTCACTTTTTTTCTCTATTTTTGTTGTTTTTTTCTTGTTTTTTCTTTCGTTTTTGTTTTTCTTTCCCTTTTTTTCTATTTTTTTTGTTTTTTGTTTTTTCTTTCATTTCTTTTTTTCTTTCCCCTTTTTTGTTTCTCTTTTTCTGATTTTTCTTTCATTTCTTTTTTTCTTCCCCCTTTTTCTTTTTTTTGTTTTCTGTTCTTTTTTTTCTTTCTTTTCTTTTTCTTTTTCTTTTTATTTCTTATTTTTCATATTTTTCTTTTACTTTTCTTCCTTTCCTTTCTTTTCTTGTTGCTTCTCTTTATTCTTCCTTTCTATTTTTCATTTCCTTTTTTCCTTTTCTTATTTTTCTTTCTCTTTCCCTTTTCTTTTTTCCTTTTTCTTTTCTTTTTCTTTTCTCTCTTTTCTCTCTCTCTCTCTCCCTCTCTCCCCAGATAATCAACAAAACTCATACCAAACCTAACTTCTCTCTCTTATTTTTATTTATTATTTATTCATATTTATTTATTATTCTATTTCTCTCTCCAATCACCCTAACCTAACCTAACCTCTCTCTCTCTCCCCAGGTAATCGACAAGACCTGCACCTCGCCAACACAGACCCTAGAGCAGCACCTCATGTGGGACGATATAGCTATTTTGGCGCGTTATTTACTAATGCTTTCCTTCAATAACTGTCTGGACGTCGCCCGCCACCTGCCATACCTGTTCCACATCATTACCTTCCTGGTCTGCACTGGGCCGGTCTCCATGAGGGCCTCCACCCATGGCCTGGTCATCAATATTATCCATTCGCTGTGTACATGCACTAAGCCGACTTTCTTGGGTGCGTTTTGTGTGTTTTTGTGTGTGTTTGTGTGTTTGTGTGATTGTTTTTGTGTGTGTGTTGTTACTGTTTTTCTGTGTTTTTTTTTGGCTGTTTTGATTGAAGTGTTTTTGTGTGTGTGTGTGTGTGTGTGTGTGTGTATGTGTGTTTTTTTATATTTGTTTTGATTGTTTTGTGTGTGTGTGTGTGTGTATATTTTTGTGCTTTTTTATTTTTGAGTATTTTTTGTGTGTTTTTCGTTTTTGTGTGTGTGTGTTTCGATATCTTTGTTTTGAGTATTTTTGGGTGTGTGTGTGTGTGTGTGTGTTTCATTTTATTTGTTTACTGGCTATATTTTTGTCATTAATCTCTCTCTCTCTCTCTCCCTCCCTCCCTCCCTCCCTCCCTCCCTCCCTCCCTCCCATTAACACACCAAATCACTGAACAAAACCTAACCTAACACCACCACCACCACCCCCTTCACCCCCCCACCCTACTCTCCCTTCCTCTCCCTCTCCCTCTCTCCCAACAGAGGATACCCAGCGCGTTCTTCGTCTCTCCCTCGATGAGTTCTCCCTGCCCAAGTTCTACCTCCTGTTTGGCATCAGTAAGGTGAAGTCGGCTGCCGTCACCGCCTTCAGGTCCTCCTACAGGCATACTGGGGAGAGAGGGCTGAGGTGAGAGAGAGAGGGAGAGGTGGATAGAAAAATAGATCGAAAAATTAAGGATAGAAATGGAGAAAAGGAAAATTGGTGTGATAGATAGAGAGAGAGAGGAAGAGGAAGAGGGAAAGGGAGAGAGAGAGAGAGAGGTATTGATGGTGAAAGAAAGGAGAATAAAAGAGAGAAGAGAGAAATGACAATGAGAGAGGGGAAAAATTGACTAGGAAAAGAGAGAGAAAGAGAGAGAGATTGACAGAGAAAGAAAGGAAAAAAGAGAGAAAGAAGAGAACAGATCAAGAGAGAGAGAGAAATAGATTTACTTATAAACAAACACACACACACACACAAACCTAACCTAACCTAACCCAACACACAGACAAAACAAAAAAATCAAATCAAATTAAAAATGGATTAAAAAAAACACTACACAAAAAAATAAAATAAATGATAAAAAAAAAAAACAATACACAAAAAAATAAAATAAAAAAACTGATAAAAAAAAAAAAATAAATAAACCTAACCTAACCTAACCGCACCACCACATAACAGGTTCGGCACAGACCGCAACCTGTCGTACAACATGGCGGACCGAGAGAAGCTATCCCTGACGTCCCTGGAGACCATCACTGACGCACTCCTGGAGATGATGGAGGCGTGCATGAGGGACATTCCTGAGTGTGACTGGCTGCAGGTGTGGACTGGGCTTGCCAAGAACTTTGCCTTCCAGTACAACCCCGCGCTGCAACCCAGGGCCCTCATTGTGTTTGGTTGTATTAGTAAGTAGTGGTGGTGGTGGTGTTGTTTTTATCTCTATCTCTCCTTTTTTTTATTTCTTTTTGTTTTGTTTTTCTTTCTCTTTTCTCTCTCTCCATATTTTTCTTTTTTTTCCTTTTTCTTTCTTTTTTTTTCTCTCATTTGTCTTTTTTCTCTATCTCTCTCTTTTTTTCTTTCTTTTTCTTTTTTTTTCTTTTTTTTTTTTTTTTGTTTGTTTGTTTGTGTTTTTGCATTCCAGTACAACCCAGGGCACTTATTGTGTTTGGTTGTATTAGTAAGTGGTGGGGGGCTTGTTGTTTTATCTCTATCTCTATCTCTCTCTCTCTCCTCTTTTTCTTATTTTTTTTTTCTCTCTCTCCTTTTTTGTCTTTTTTTCCTTTTTCTTTTTCTTTTTTTCTCTCTCTCCTTTCATCTTTTTTTTCCTTTTTCTTTTTTTCCTCTCTCTCTCTCTCTCCTCTTTCGTCTTTTTTTTATATAGATAGACATAGAGAGAGAGAGAGAGAGAGAGAATACCGTTAAAATATTGTTCTTCTGTGTTGTATTGTATTGTGTTGTATTGTTGTTGTTGTTTCTCTAGGCAAGAGCATTTACAAAGATAGACATAGAGAGAGAGAGAGAGAGAGAGAGAGAGAGAGAATACTGTTAAAATATTCTTCTTCAGTGTTGTATTGTATTGTATTATTGTTGTATTGTATTGTATTGTTGTTGTTGTTGTTGTTGCAGGCAAGAGCATCGTGGACCAGGACATCAAGCAGTTAGGTTAGGTTAGGTTAGGTTAGTTTATATTTACAAAGATAGACATAGAGAGAGAGAGAGAGAGAGAGAGAGAGAGAATACCGTTAAAATATTGTTCTTCAGTGGTATTGCATTGTTGTTCCTAGATAGACATGGAGAGAGAGAGAAGGAGAAAGAAAGAGAGAGAGAGAATACTAAAATGTTCTTCTTCAGTATTGTATTGTATTGTGTTATTGTTGTTGTATTGTATTGTATTGTATTGTTGTTGTTGTTGTTGTTGCAGGCAAGAGCATCGTGGACCTGGACATCAAACAGCTGCTGCGTATCCTGGTGAAGGCGCTGGAGAGCTTCACTGACATCACCCTCATTGACTCCATCATCATGTGCCTCACCAGACTGCAGCCGCTACTCAGACCCGTACGTACACACACACATGCACACACACACATTGATCATTTACTTACATTGTTATTATTATTCACACATTTTTATTTTTATTTTCCTCTCTAAACACAAAATACACACACAAACACATACATTATTTACTTATTTTATTATTATTATTATTTTTCACATTTTTTTTCTTTATTATTATTATCCACACATTTTTATTAATATTTTTACTGATCGGCATAATTTTCCTCTCTAAACTCAAAATACACACATAAACACTTACATTATTTATTTACTTTATTATTATTATTATTATTATTATTTTTCACACCTTTTCTACGCATTTTTATTAATATTTCCACTGATCGGCACTCTTCTCTCGCGTCACTGCAGGAATCGCCAATCCACCAGGCACTGTTCTGGGTGGCAGTGTCGGTGCTGCAGCTGGACGAGGTGGCACTGTACGCGTCCGGCCTGGCACTCCTCGAACAGAACCTTCACACGCTCGACTCACAAGGCAGTTTTGATTCTAATGTGAGTTAGGTTAGGTTACGTTAGGTTTGTTTATTTATTTTTTTGTTTTAGGTTAGGTTTTGTATTTATTTATTTTTTTTATTTCCTGTTGAGTTTGTTTGATAAATTTACTTTGGTTAGGTTAGGTTAGGGTTTGATTGATTGATTTTTTTTTTTTTTTTTTAGGTTAGGTTAGGTTTTTTATTTTATTTTTTCATTTCGTGTTAAGTTTGTTTAGGGTTTTTGTTCTTATCGAATTATCTATTTTTTTCCTCGGTTATTTACATAGGTTAGGTTAGGTTAGCTTAGGGTTTGTTTATTTATTTATTTATTTATTTATTTGTATTTTTCTTGTGTATTTGTTTAGGTTAGTTTAGGGTTCTTATTAATGTATTATTTTATTTTTCTAGTATATTTTTACGTTAGGTTAAGTTTATTATCAATTTATTTATTTTTTTATCCTTGAGTTTGCTTAGATTAAGTTAGGTTAGGTGTCTTATTATTCTATTTCTCTTCAGTTTTTTTTTAGATGAAGTTTAGTTTCTTATCGATTTATTTATGGTTTTCCTCTTCTTAAATTTGCTTAGGTTAGGTTACTCTAGGGTTCTTATTAATTAACCGTATTTATGTTAGGTTAGTGTTATTATTTATCTATTTCTTATTTTAGTGTTCTTATCTATCTTATTTGTTTTTACTCACTGTATCCTGTTGGTTTCCATTAGGTTAGGTTAGGTTAGGGTTCTCATTTATCAATCTTTTTCTTCCCCCCCTTGCTGTATCCTGTTAGTCTGCATTAGGTTAGGTTAGGTTAAGTTTGCATTAGGTTAGGTTAGGTTAGGGCTCGTCGTTAATGATATCTTTTTATTTCATCCTGTGTGAGTTTTTGCTATTGGTTTGTGTGTGGTATTAAGTTAGGTTAGGTTTGCATTAAGTTAAGTTAGGGTCATTACTGCTATCTTTTTATTTTCTCCTGTGTGTGTTTTGTATTGGTTAGGTTAGGTTAGGGTCATTACCGCAATCTTTTTATTCCTGCTGTGTGTGTGTGTTTTGCATTGGTTAGGTTAGGTTAGGGTCATTACCGCAATCTTTTTATTTTCTCCTGCTGTGTGTGTGTGTGTGTGTGTGTTATGTATTGGTTAGGTTAGTATCATTGTGTTCTTCCCGCAGACCATAGAGCAGGTGATGATGTCCACCAGGGTGTCCCTAGAGTGGTTCTTCAAGCAGCTAGACCACTCTGTTGGACTCAGCTTCAAAGGTAACGCTCTCTCTCACTCACTCACACACTCTCTCTCTCTCTCTCTCATTCTCTCACTCATTCTCTCTCAGTCACTCACTCATTTTCTCATTCTCTCATTCTCTCTCAGTCACTCATTCACTCACTTACTCATTTATTCTCTCATTCTCTCTCATTCTCTCTCATTCTCTCATTCTCTCTCATTCTCTCAGTCACTCACTCACTTCTGGTTACTTCCTGTTTTTACTCTCTATTTTTACTTCTTTCTATTTCTTTTTCTATTTTTGTCCTTTTGTTCCTTTTATCCTTCATTTTCCTCCTCTCCGTGAATATCTGTTGTTTTTTTCCTTTATTTTACCTAAGCTAACCTAACCTAATTTATCTCTGTCTCTTTCTCGCTCCTCCACAGTGAATATCCTTTATTTTTCATTTATTTTGCCTAATCTAACTTAACCTAACCTATTTTTCTGTTATTTTTCCTTTGTTTGACCTAACCTAACCTAATTTCTCTCCTCTGCAGGGAATTTTCATTATTTTTCCCGTTATTTGACCTAACCTCTCTATTTTTCTTATTTTTCCTGTATTTTTCTATTATTTTCCTCTATTTTACCTAACCACTCTATTTTTCTTATTTTTCCTGCATTTTTCTGTTATTTTTCCTCTATTTAACCTAACCTCTCTATTTTTCTTATTTTTCCTGCATTTTTCTGTTATTTTTCCTCTATTTAACCTAACCTCTCTATTTTTCTTATTTTTCCTGCATTTTTCTGTTATTTTTCCTCTATTTTACCTAACCTCTCTATTTTTCTTATTTTTCCTCTATTTTTTCCTCTATTTTCCTCCATTTTCCTCTATTTCTTCTATTTTTACCTAACCTAATTTTTGTCTTATCTTTCCTTTATTTTTCCTGTATTTTTCTTCAATTTTTAACCTAACCTAACCTAACCTAATCCATCCTCCGCAGGGAACTTCCACTTCGCCATCGTGGGTCACCTGCTGAAGGGGCTGCGTCACCCGGCCCCCACCACAGTGTCCAGAACCTCCCGGGTGCTGGTCACGCTGCTGTCCATCGTTGCCAAGCCCCATAAGAGAGACAAGTTTGAGGTGGGTGGTGGTGGTGGTGGTGGTGGTGGTGGTGGTGGTAGTAGTAGTAGTGGTGGTTTTATTGGTATATGGTTAATAGTAGTAGTAGTTTTTTGGGGGGGATGAGATTAATAGTAGTAATAGTAGTGATTGTGGGAATTGGAGGGGTATTACTACGTCTCCTATAGCTTTGAAAATATTTTGTAAAGTTC
>CM035196.1:17911168-17916515 GCA_020233015.1 Callinectes sapidus
ATATTGAAGGAAAAAACTTTATTTCTATTGAGCTCATTTAGGGGACTGGCATCTCAGTGGGGATTTTATCTTCTTTTTTCTAATTATTTTTTTCCCCTTGGCCATTTCCCCTTCGTTCGTGAAAAGTAGTAATATATCACTACTTATTTCTTCATTTTCTCTCTCTCTCTCTCTCTCTCTCTCTCTCTCTCTCTCTCTCTCTCTCTCTCTCTCTCTCTCTCTCTTCCTTATTTCCTATGTACCAAATTTTTCTTATATCCTTCAATTCTTCTCTTTTTAATCATTTTTTTCTCATCATATTCTTTCCTTTTCTTCATTACCACTTTTTCTGCTTATTTCTCATATTTCTCTCAATTTTTAAGTGTTTTCCTTCCTACGCATCAGTTCTCCATTTTCTCCTTTTTAATTTCTCTAAGTTCTCTCAGTTTTTCTATCTTTTCTGCCTTTTATCCATCAATTTTGACATTTTTATTGTATGTTTTCTTTTTTTTTTTCCTTTCTTTTTTTTCAGTTATTTTGATGTATTTATGCTTCTGATGTCTTTTCAGTGTCACAATGTACATATTCCGAAAGATTTAGCACATTTTTTACCATTTCCGCCTTTCGTGTGCATCAAATTTGACTTTTCCATCAATATTCCTTCTTTTTCTGTGCAGTGTTTATTGTATTTACACTTTCTATGCACTTTTAATATGTATTCCACTTATATTATACTTCCTATGCACTTTTGTCAACATAAATGCATGTCACAGTCCATTACAACAAAACAGAGCCTGATTAAGCATTCATATTTCCAACAGGGTAACATTTCAGTGACTTTTAATTGTTTTTTGACACGTTTTGCTGCTTATCTCACCAACTTGTTAATATTTCACTTTGTCCTTCACTCCTCTGCACTTCTATCCACATTAATGCATGTTAGAGTGCACCAAAGCAAAAACCAATCTTAATCTTAATCTTAAAACAAAAATCTTAATCTTAATTTTTATCTTAAAGGAAAAGATTAACCTCCTTCAAACTGTGTGACATTTTCCTGTAATCTTGTTTTTGAGGTTCGTATTCTTAAACAATTCTGCGTTTCACCTCCTCCAGTTTGAAAGGCCTTATTTAAGTTTACATGAGTTTTTTAAGGTGTTTTTAGTGTTGTAGAGGCAGAGTGACAACATTTCCACATTATTAGCTGGAGAAACACTCTTGAAAACCCCGCTAGTTATCTCTGTGGCCTTAAAAAAACAGTAGTGGTGGTGAGAGAGAGAGAGAGAGAGAGAGAGAGAGAGAGAGAGAGAGAGAGAGAGAGAGAGAGAGAAAGAGAGCAGAGCGTTTTCAAATACAAACCTCAACCTTAAAAAAAACACAAAAAAACTACTAATCTCGAAAACAAAAAACAAAAAAGAAAACAAAACTCTTAACCTTAAAAAAACAAAAACTAAAAAAAAAACAAGACTTAATCCTGATCTTGAACCAAAACCAAACCAAACCAAACCTAACCTAACCTAACCTAACCTAACGTACCCAAACATCAACAGGGTGACATTTCCCCGCCCCCGAAGGACCGAGGGGCGAGGATCAGCGTCAGCAACGAGAACAACATCCTGCTGGACCCTGAGGTGCTGACGGAGTACTCGACGCAGGCCCTGGTGCTGACGGTGCTGGCCACGCTGGTCAAGTACACCACAGACGAGAACGAGATGAGAGTGCTTTACGAGTACCTGGCTGAGGCATCCGTGGTGTTCCCCAGGGTGTTTCCTGTCATGTGAGTGCTATATAGGAGAGAGAGAGAGAGACAGAGAGAGAGGGGCTTTACTTTATTTTTCGTTTATTTATTTATTTTTTGTGTGTGTGTTTCCTGTCATTTGATTCTTAGGGAGAGAGAGAGAGAGAGAGGCTTCACATTTTACTTTTTATTTGTTTATTTGTGTTTCCTGTTATTAGTGTCTTGGGTACATAGAGAGAGAGAGAGAGAGAGAGAGAGAGAGAGAGAGAGAGAGAGAGAGATAGGAGTTTTATTTTATGTGTTATTTATTTATTTATTTGTGTTTGCTGTTATGTGAGTGTTCGAGAGAGAGAGAGAGAGAGATAGGGGCTTCATTTTTCTCTCTTTCTCTTTCTTTTTCCTTCTTTTTCCTTTCCTTTCTATTTCTTTTTCCTTCTTTTCTCTTTATTCTTCTTTCCTCTTTATTCTTCTCTTAACCAAACCCAACCTAACTAATTAACTTTTCTCTTTTTTTCCTTTCCTTTCTATTTCTATTTCTTTCCTCTATATTCTTCCCCCTAACCTAACCTAACCTAACCTAACATCTCTATCTCCCCCTCTTCTTTTTTCTCTCTTTCCTTCTCTTTCTATTTCTTTTTCCTTCTTTTCTCTTTCCTCTATTCTTCCCCCTAACCTAACCTAACCTAACCTAACTAATGTCTATTTTTCCACCCCTTCATTTTTCTCTCTCTTTCTTTTTCCTTTTCTTTCCATTCCTTTTTTCTTCTTTCCTCTATTATTCTTCCTCTTAACCTAACCTAACCTAACTAATTAACTTTTCTCTTTTTTTCCTTCTTTCTATTTCTGTTTCTTTCTATTTCTATTTCTACTTCCTCTATTATTCTCCCCTTAACCTAACCTAACCTAACATCTCTATCTCCCCCTCTTCTTTTTTCTTTCTATTTCCTTCTCTTTCCATTTTTTATTTCTATTTCTTTCCTCTATTATTCTTCCCTTCCCTTAACTTAACCTAACCTAACCTAACCACCCCTACACAGCCACCCACTGCTAGACGCCAAGATCACCTCCGTACTGTCCCTGTGCCACGACGGAGTGATACTGAGCGCTGTGCAGTCCATAATACAGAACATGGTGGCTTGTGAGGATCAGGGACACCAGCAGCTCCACCAGTTACAGAGCTGGGGCTTTGGCGGGCTGTGGCGTTTTGCTGGGCCGTTTACTAAGGTTTGTGTGGGTGTTTGGGGGTGTTTAGGTTAGGTTAGGGTGTTTTTTGGGTGTTTTTAGGGTTTTTTGGGGGGTTTTAGGGTTTTTTGGGGGGGTTTTAGGGTGTTTTTTTGGGGGTTATTTAGTTTTGCAGGGTTGTTTACTAAGGTTTGTGTGGGTGTTTTGCTGGGCTGTTTACTAAGGTTTGTGTGGGTGTTTTTAGGGGTTTTAGGTTTTTTGGGGGTTTTTTTAGGGTGTTTTTTAGGGGGTTTTAGGGTGTTTTTTTGGGGTTATTTAGTTTTGCAGGGCTGCTTACTAAGGTTTGTGTGGGTGTTTTTAGGGGTTTTAGGTTTTTTTGGGGGTTTTTAGGGTGTTTTTTGGGGGGTTTTAGGGTTTTTTTGGGGGGGTTTAGGGTGTTTTTTTGGGGTTATTTAGTTTTGCAGGGCTGTTTACTAAGGTTTGTGTGGGTGTTTTGCTGGGCCGTTTACTAAGGTTTGTGTGGGTGTTTGGGGTGTTTAGGTTAGGTTAGGGGGTTTTTAGGGTGTTTTTTTGGGGTTTTTAGGGTTTTTTGGGGGGTTTTAGGGTGTTTTTTTGGGGTTATTTAGTTTTGCAGGGCTGTTTACTAAGGTTTGTGTGGGTGTTTTGCTGGGCCGTTTACTAAGGTTTGTGTGGGTGTTTGGGGTGTTTAGGTTAGGTTAGGGGGTTTTTAGGGTGTTTTTTTGGGGTTTTTAGGGTTTTTTGGGGGGTTTTAGGGTGTTTTTTTGGGGTTATTTAGTTTTGCAGGGCTGTTTACTAAGGTTTGTGTGGGTGTTTTGCTGGGCCGTTTACTAAGGTTTGTGTGGGTGTTTGGGGGTGTTTAGGTTAGGTTAGGGGGTTTTTAGGGTGTTTTGGGGGGTTTTTTAGGGTTTTTTGGGGGGTTTTAGGGTGTTTTTTTTGGGTTATTTAGTTTTGCAGGGCTGTTTACTAAGGTTTGTGTGGGTGTTTTGCTGGGCCATTTACTAAGGTTTGTGTGGGTGTTTTTAGGGGTTTTAGGGTTTTTTTGGGGGTTTATTTAGGTTTGATAAGGTGTAGTGGAAGTTATTAGGGTTTTCTTCAAGATTTTGGTAGTTTGACAGGGTGTAGTGGAAGTTATTAGGGTTTTCTTCAAGGTTTTAGTGTTTGACAGGGTGCAGTGTAAGAAAAAATTATAAGAAAATACAAAAAAACTAGAAAATAAATGAAAAAAAAAACTCAAACCTAACATAATGTAACGTACCCCAAACAGAACAACTACACCACTGACAACAATAACAACAACACACAAACACACACACACACACACACACACAAAAAAAAAATAAATAAATAAATAAACAAAACTAAACCTAACCTAACGTAACGCACCTCAAACAGAACAACAACACTGAAAACGAAAACAACAATAACAACACACAAAAAAATACGAAACAGAAAAAACTAAAAAAACTGAAAAAAACCCTAACCTAACCACAATAACAACACAAAAAAAAAATAGATACGAAACAGAAAAAACTAAAAAACTGAAGAAAAAAACCTAACCTAACGCAACACACCCCAAACAGAACAACTGCACCGCCGACAACGCAGAGCTCTTTGTAAACTGTCTTGAGGCGATGGTGGAGACAGCTTTGCCTGCGGACGGCGACGAGACCTCAGAGATGGAGCTGGCCCAGTACCCTTCCATGTTATCTGTGGCGTCGGTCAACCTCTCCTCCTCCATGTCCTCCCTCACCCTCGCCTCGCCCACGGAGAAGGGTGAGTAGTAGGGTTGTGCTGGTGGTGGCTCGGAACTTTTATTTTATTTATTTTTATTTTTTTTTGGTTTTGGTTTATGTATGGTTGAATGAGGGTGGTTTTTATTCTCTCGCTCGCTTGCTCTCTCTCTCTCTCTCTCTCTCTCTCTCTCTCTCTCTCTCTCTCTCTCTCTCTCTCTCTCTCTCTCTCTCTCTCTCTCTCTCTCTCTCGCCTCTCTTCACCTTATTTTCCCCCATCCGCCTGTCACTCTTCCTCATAACTTCCCCATCAATAAATGAGTCAGCTTCAAACTCCCTTCAAACGCCGCAGTAGATCCTTCTGGTGGAGATCTGAAATTTAGTTAACCGATCTTAGTCCTCCTCCTCCTCCTCCTCCTCCTCCTCCTTTTCCATCTCCTCTTCCTCCTCAACCTTCGTTTTCTCTATTCCCTTTTCATTACCTCACTTATCTTTTCTTATATATAATTTCGTCGTTTCTTTCTCGTTTTCTTCAATATATTGTGTGTGTGTGTGTGTGTGTGTGTGTGTGTGTGTGTGTGTGTGTGTGTGTGTGTGTGTGAGTGCTTTATTTCCTACAATTTTCCTTCCATAAACTTCTCTCTCTCTCTCTATCTCTCTCTCTCTCTCTCTCTCTCTCTCTCTCTCTCTCTCTCTCTCT
>CM035196.1:17933412-17963676 GCA_020233015.1 Callinectes sapidus
CTCTCTCTCTCTCACAATGCCTGCCGTCATTACACCGCCTGCTCTTTACAACCATTGAGAGAGCCAGCCACCTCTACTGCTGAGTCGTGCTGCACAAGGCCCGTGAAAAGGCATACCTAGAATTTTCACTGCCACTTTGTCGTTAACCCCGATGAGGCGTTTATCTCTCTACGACCAAACTGTCACTTCCCCACCTCCACCCTGAGCTGCCCTTTCTGCACGGGAAAGTGTATGCGTCTATCATTTTCTTAAACTTATTTTGTAATTATCCCCAATTAGAATGGAACATTTGTAAATACAGACATACAGGACACGATAGCCCTCTTTTTTTTTCATTACGGGAATATGACCTAAGCTCGACTCATAGTACGAATAAAAACATGTACCTTCTACTAAAGGATAGAAAGCGATGCCTCTCGTGCGCGTCAAGTCTGCATAACCTGTCGTGAGGAAATTTCTCATGCTGCAGACATCTGTCGGTGAAGTGAGCAGCTGTCAGTAGGAATGATAATATGCACGAAAAGTCTTGCAATTTTTGGAGAAAATATCTCATTCTTGGAAAGCCTGCCCGCAAAAATAACGTGTGTGTGTGTGTGTGTTTCGTCCCTCAAAGATGTCGAATAAAATAAACCTGGCATCTGATTATACATAGTCCATCCATAACCAGACAGCTAATTCCGCTGTTTCATCCGCAGTCAGAATCACCCACGTGTAAACAAGAGACCAAATCTGTACAAAATTGGCGAAAAGTGCTCGGGTCTAGAAGAGAAGGCAATGAAAGTTTGAGAATGGCCGGAGGGAGTGACGAGACGGAGAGGGGGCGAGTTAGACAAGTGTGTGGGGCTGTGGAGGAGAGAGCTTGGGTGGTGGTGATGGTGGTGGTGGTGAGGGTTACAGGGTGACGGGAGGGGAGGAGAGAGAGAGAGGTTGAGTGGTACTTAATGGCAATACGGCAGAGAGAGGTGGAGACATGGTGGTACTGAATAAGTAATCGTAGGTGTGTGTGTGTGTGTGTGTGTTATCATAATGAATAAATCGCATAAAACAAGAAATACTGAGAGAGAGAGAGAGAGAGAGAGAGAGAGAGAGAGAGAGAGACTCATGACCCCTCAGATGGGTTATGCGCGACACTTACTGCTGAGCTCAACCTTACTGAATGACTGACTACCTCTCTTCTTTACTGACTTTCTCTCCAAACGCCATTTTCATTTCTCCGCTCTCCCTCCTTCCTGTTGTTAAAAAGTTCCTTCCACCAATGCCAGCGCTAGTATTACCGCCCTTTATCACCACTGCCACAACCACCGCCGCTGCCTGTTACCACCACCCATCATTTTTATCAATACACGCCGTCACCGTACGCCTTATCAATCACTACCATCATCACCATCAGCCATATACCCCGATATTCAAATCTGATGTACCGGTGTCCTTGTAGACCCAAAACACGAGAGAGAGAGAGAGAGAGAGAGAGAGAGAGAGAGAGAGAGAGAGAGAGAGAGAGAGAGAGAGAGAGAGAGATGCTTTTTTAAATGTAGTTTTTGGTGCATGGGTACAATTCCGTTGCGCAAACCTAAATATGAAAAAAACGTCCAAGCCTACATTCCGGGAGAAACTAGAAAGTGATGAGTGACGGTCTCTGCATACCCAATGAGTAGAACGTGTTGTGGGAAGAGCAGTAGCAGCAGCAGCAACTCCGGGAAGAGGGGGAAGAGGAGAGAGAAGGGTAAAAGAAACATGTAGGCCATCAACAACTACAACCATTAAGGAAAAGTTTGCTTCTTTTCATTTCACCACTGCCTTTCATTAACAAATCTAAATTTTCATGGATCTGGAGCAGGTAATGCCAGGTATCAAAGAATTCTCGAATGACTAACATCCCATTTTCGAACGTAAGACACTAACGTCACTTCATCTTCCCACAGATGTATCTCATGCTTCTCGTGGCCACGAGCGGCCTTGTGCTAGCTGATGTCGGAATTGGCAAAGGTGGACATGGAGGTGGACATGGAGGTGGGCATGGTGGTGGACATGGAGGCATCTCCTCTTCCTACGGCGCTCCTCCTACTTCTTATGGACCACCTCCTTCCCCTTCATATGGACCTCCACCTAAGGCACCCTCCCCCTCCTATGGACCACCACCTTCCCCTTCATATGGACCTCCACCTGCACCATCCCACTCCTATGGACCACCACCAATGCACTATGGTCATCCACCACAGCTGTACTACTATGTGTCCAGGCCAAACCAAGGAAAGGGCAAAGGCAAGGTGAGTTACTTAGCCTCACCCTTTTCTTCTTCCTCCATGAACCAACAGCGATTCAAATAATCTAGGTGACTATTTTAAAAATAACTGGCTTTGTTTTCAGGCCGTGAACAGCATTGCTCGTTGCTTTCAGTTAAGAGTGGTTGTAAAAATGCCTTATATAATCATTGGTATTAAGAACGAAATAAAGTGCATGGTAAATCAGAAAACGTGTAATATTATGAATTTTAACCACAACTCAGACTGCATTTCATTCATTTTCAGGGCAAAGGTGGATTCAGTATGAGCTCCCTCTTCAAAGCTGGTGATAATGCTATCAAGGGTATGAAGGGAGCTATCTCCAAAGCTGGAGATTATGCTCTGAAGGGCATGAAAGATACTTTCTCCAAGGCCGGTGATTATGCTGTCAAAGGTATGAAGGATGCCTTTGAAGCTGGAGACTATGCCATCAAGGGCATGAAGGCAGGTTTTGATAAGATGAATGGAGCCATCAAGGGTGGTCTGTATGACCTCGGAAGCAAGTTTACCAAGTTCACCAAGGGAGGCAAGGGTGGTGATGACGAAGACTACTACTACTGTGAGTTCACTTTAACTTGTGACAGTGTTTTGTCATTTTACTGAGTGAAACATAAGTATATGAAATTTATAATGATTTTCTCACGTTTACCTTTCTTCATTTCAGTTTATGTTCCTGCTGCTCCCAGCTATGGCCACGCACCCTCTAACAGCTATGGTCCTCCCCCTGCTAGTTATGGTCCTCCTCCTGCTAGTTATGGCCCTCCCCCAACCAGTTATGGTCCTCCACCAACAAGCTATGGTCCTCCCCCAACCAGCTATGGACCTCCCCCAACCAGCTATGGACCTCCCCCAACAAGCTATGGCCCACCACCTAAAGCTCATCATGGTGGTGGTGGTCATGGTGGTGGTGGTCAAACAATATATGGTGCCCCCAAGCCTGACGACATTGTCATCTCTGGTACTGGATATGGTGCCCCACCAGTCCACCCTCCCTCTTCAAGCTACGGTGTTCCCTCTTCCAAAGGTGCGACCTATGGTCCTTCACACAGCAGTGGCAGCTCCATAGGTCACCACACTAAATCAAGGCATAATGGGAATCAACCCATTCCTGTACCTCTCTCAGTACCATTGCTCCCCAACAAGCTCCTTATTCCCCGACCCCCATCCACGACCTACATCGCCCCCCAGCCTTTGCCAAGTGGCCACCGGCCAGGGGGCAGTGGCGTGTATGCCCCAACATCCACTCCTGATTGGCTCTCTACCTCATTCCCAACCCCTATCCCCTGTCACTCCACTGTCCAACCTTCAACACATTCACCTGACTCCTTTGAACACTATGGAGCACCTTGTGTACAACATCATGGAGGTTCTGGCTTCCAGCTCACACCTCTCCCCCTCACTCCTTATGGCTCTACACTTAGACCACCACCAATCTATCCCCCTCTGTCACCTGCTAATACATATGATCCACCCTCTACCCCAACCTCCTATGGAAATATTCCTACATTCAACGATGCCCCTTTTTCTACTTATGGAAATCCTACACAACCCCCATTCCTCTCCTACAATCCATCCACGACGGTCATCAATCCTCCTCTAGATTCTTCCTATCCATGCTCTCTTCCTGCAGCTTTCATTAGAACTAACCTTGGCTCTCCTTGTCTTCAGTCTAACCCTAGCTCAGTTTCCTTTTTGCCTGACAACTCAAAGGAGTCCACAATATCAGACGAAACCCTTTTAAGTATCCTTACTAATAACTTGAATGGTAGTCAGCATGTTAATAATGGTGGCAGTGGTAGTGAAGAGCATGCAGGGACATTCAGGAACAGCAGACAAGGGTTCCTTCATGTGTTGAATTCTGAAGAAGTGAAAGGAAGAAACAAAAATGACGAGATTAACACACCTGCTACTATTTTTGAGAATGGATGGAGGTTTAGCAATTTTTCCATAAACAGCTTTCCAACAACTCCAACAACACCAAGAATTGACTTTCCAGCAGAAGTCTTCCGCACAACACCCACACTCTTAACAACTACTCACAGAAGAATACCCTTTCACCAGAATGTTTTTCCAGTGACATCCAGACCAGAAACAACTTTATCAAGAGAAAGAACTAACTTTCCTCATAATGCTCGTCCAACAACCTTTAGGCCACCAACAACTCAACAACGTAGAGTTAATGTGTACTATGACCAAGCTAAACCAACACAAGACATAAGCAGTGTGGAAATCCTGACTGAACCCTCCTTGCTAAGCATCAACACAGGTTCCCCAGGAGGACCAGACTCTAGGAGCCATCATGGGCCTAATGTTCTTTGGAGCCTCCAGAGTGTCAAACGCCATGTTTCTCACCATCCTCCTGCTTTCAATCTGACTCAAGAATTTAACACATCTTCCCTCCTAACACGTGATACACATAATTCAACATTTCAAACTTTGCCTACTGTAGTTAGATTTCCCCCTCACAGTATAAGGTCCCACAAGGAAGACAATAATAATGAACAGATATCTAACCACTCCTTTCCCCAGCCTCCTCCAAGGGCTCTGAGACCTTTGACAAAATCAATAACAACTGATGCCTATTTGGCCTCCTCAGACAAGACTCCACCTGAAGGACGCCTCCAAGGACTGCTCTCACCTTCTCGTGTCCACACCAGACCACGCACTCAGACAGATTCATAGATCTTTTTCCTATTACACACTGTTTCTTCATCGTACCTCAATCACAATTTTTAGGCTGTTCTGGTATCCTTCTTTTTTTCTTTTTCAATCTGAAAGCATCCTACCCATGGCTCAATGGCTAAGTCAGATCCTTTATCCTACTCATACCTGGACCCTACATCTAACCCCACACTACACCTTACCTACTTACCCTCATCCCGCTTTGATAAATGTAAGACCAAAGAATAGAAAAAACTGCAGTTTACTTACACTATAACTGATAACTAGTGATAATTATTATTATTATTATTATTATTATTATTATTATTATTATTATTATGTTTCTGTTATTTGTTCAACATATACTTTAGCTATTTAAGAAATCTTAATCTTGATTGTACATAATATTCTTCACTTATGCATACATATATACAAGGAAAAGGTTCAGCATCTGAGTATTGTTAAAGTAAATACATGGGCACACTCATCTTGCTGGTACCTTGGTGGCTGCCTCTCAAGGCTACGAGTGGCAGCACCAACTTTGCGCCAAGGTGAGGTAGTAGTGACATTTCAGCCACAATAGGAACACCATCCACTCCATAGAGAGTCAGCACTGCCTGCACCTCTGCTTTAATACAGTAGGATCACTCCTTAGTCTAGTCATTAGTCAATAGCTAGATCAATACAAAAAGTATTTAGTTCATTGTACCTTACCTAGAATTAGAACACTGCATGTTATCAAATGCGTAAAGTCATGTTGATATTATCCATTAATATACTTTTGTTATTACTTTATGTTTTATGTTGGCACTGTCTAATTCACTGACTCTTCCCTTTTTCAGGACATGGGCACTAAGGTACAAGAGGAGAAGGTTTCACTAGTACTACAAATGTACAAGTGGATCAAATTTACGTCAAATGCCTGAACGGTGCTCAATGTGAACCCTGTCTGGCTGCCACCAAGCTCTGTTATCACGTGCCAGAGATCTTATGCCGTCACTGGATGCCAGCAAGCAAGTGTTGCAAGATCAAGAGAAAAATAATCATAGAACAAGTTATAAAAGATGAGGAATCCGTAACATTTTTGTTTTTATTTGTGAGATGAGGTAAAAGCCAGAAAACACTTAGACATACTAAATTTATGTTCAACAACTGTGCACTAAAGAAAAGTTGAATTAGTTCATTAAAAGTATGAGCCAATAACAAAATATATGTACAGTAACTCACAAAAGCAGAGATATATCAGAACCACAATTGCTTCACTTCCTTTGCTGGGTCATTACCTCGACGTCTGTCCCTGACACCTGATGAACTAACATAATTTAATGCTTTTCATCAACTCTCTAGGCCAATGTGCTATTAGGGGTTGACTTGTAAAATATATCATGTAACTGTTCAATACCACTAATGCTTCCCTCGTTGAAAGTGTCACCTTCTATGGCTCCAATGAGACGTAAAGACGCTAAAATAAGCCGAAAATGAGCGAACTGGGCAGCCATCATCGCAGTTTACAAGTTCTCTTAACTTGGCATTGTTTTAGTAAATAGTAATTGAACCAGTATTACACTTAAGAAACATTTTTTCAGGATGTGTTTTTGCACCACTTTGAACTTTGAAGAGTTTATGGAAAGGTGCAAGTCTCATCACAGCTCATTTTCCTGTACACTTAATCCAACATCTCAACTTTAATATTCACCCTCTGTGACCTGCAATCCCTCCATGGATGTATGTATGCATTTCAGTGCAGTTGTTGCCACTCCCTCCAAAATGAAAATCCCAAATCAATAAATAACGCAAACATAATCAGCCAAAATCAACCTCTGTGCCCAGCTGCATTGACAACTAAGGATCCCTGCTATTCTGTAGCTCACTCTTAATTTTCTGCTGCCACAGGGAGTGCTGACTACTTCTAGCTTTTCCAAAAATGTAATCAGTCTACATTCTGTAGTTTACCTTATTTCATTGATCAATTTATACTAAAAACAATCAATTATACCAAAGTCTACTATTTCTATATAAAACTACAAAGACTCAGGTGCATTCAACATATCATCCCTTTCCCTCCCTTAAATATTGGGTTACAGTATTAATATCACTATCAGTTCATATTGAGGCTTCATTTATCCTCAGCACCTGAGTTACTTACCTCTGGGGAAAGCAGTCTTGAGGGCTTATTAAGTAGAGAAGAAAGACGAAGTTGTACTTAATTAACAAACGGGTGAGACAAGAAATCTGGAAGGAGGGAAATTGTTGGAATTAGTTTGTAAGATAATTTTAGTCAGTCACTGCTCCATTATCCCTAAGCTGTTTTCCTTGCTTTTTTTTCCCCTTTAATAATTTCCAGAGTCAGCAAAAGTATTCTACCCTCCATTTGAATCACTGTTGTAGGCTAACAATTTTCGCCCTGACATACATATCTGTACTGGAATTCAAAACTCATTCAATACCAAAGATGTTACCAGAATTTATTATTTTCTTTTATTGTTGTTGTTGCTGAGCATGTTGTGCCAAGCTGGGAAGCTGCTAAATATTGCTGATATGCATACAGAAAATATAGAGAAAAGTATATATATATATATATATATATATATATATATATATATATATATATATATATATATATATATATATATATATATATATATATATAAACTTGATACTGGAATTGTAAGAAATTAAGGTTTCAAAATCTTGAATCTTTGGCTTGTGCAGTGAGCAACGATCACCACTGCTTCATGTAAATAAAGAAACACAATATTAAGTTTATACATTTTTTTCTTAAGTGATTTTTCTTTGTGCTTAACTACATATACACAAAAATCAAATGGCACTTTATATAATAGTGTGAGAACCTAATTTACTGTCTTTTTGTTAATCACCCAAATTCACATAGTGGATCAGTGTTCTCATAATATTATATGTAGTCTGAACACATCTCCATGCCCTGCCTGGCTGTCCTACAATACCATTACCCTCTCACAGGAATCCAACATAGATTTAACAAGTACAATTTTTTAACAACAAATTGGTGTATTATCTTAATGTATGTACATAATTCTGGATATGATTTCAATCAGCATTGCTTAAAGAAAAAATTAAAGTCCAATTATATTTCATGAAGATGAATACAAATATATACATATATGTATTACATGAAGAGAGAGATGCCTCACCCTAGTCTACAGTGTGACTGTTCAGGAGGCATAGACTCCTTTGTACAAAACAATATCAAATGATTCTAAGCAGAAGTTTTAGAGTGGGAATACAGAGCACATAGACACATCCAGCAAAAGATAGAAAGGATATAATAAGCTGTATATACTATAGAACAATACTCCCTCTTGAACTCAGCCCTAGGCAAAGAAGAATCCTTACCCAGTATTCTTAAGGATAGGATATTTTTGGATGAAAACCAATATGTATTGCCAAACTTCCATGTGCCACAGTAAATTAAAAAAGTGTGTTAGGCATCATATCACAGATATATACTGTACAAGAGCTCCCAGAAGGGTGAAGTGTCTGGCCAGCCTGCAGGGAAAGAAACATCACTTCTGAGCCACACTCAAGATGCTGTGTATTTCTCCAATATCTTTGAAAATACTTTAAGGGTGGTTAGCAATGGATGTAGAGCAGAAGAGTGTGGTATTCATCTTGAACTCTTAGAACCAGTTCAAAGAGCTCAATGTGACTGTTTAGGAAATGTTGGATAACTTTGGAGGAATAAGTAGCATTTTGTATGTGAGTGCAAATACCGTTTTCCCCTTATTGCTAGTATGTTGTCTTTGTAAATAAGTACCTACTCAAACTCTTTACCTGTCAATAGTTATTACTTTTTTTTTTCCCCTCTCCATGCAACAAACTCCATTTCACTTTTCATTTTACATGTTAAGGAATGTTCTGTTAAGGTTTGAATCATCTACCTGTATATTCTGATTTAAGTGATAGAGTATGGATGATGGCTTACATTCATCCTTAAGAGACCCGGGTTGATAAAGAGAATAATTTTGTTGCACTTTATATTTGGATTCAGAAACTTCTTAAAGTAATAAATAAAATGCATAAATAATAAATAGAGTACATAAGTAAACATTACTAAATATGTATATTCAGAGAATTTGACTAGCAAAATGTTCAATTGGAAGAAGAAAAAATAAATAAAATAGATAATGTAGGTAAACAAAAAAGTGAAAAATAAATCACATCAAGATAAATGCTAACAATCAGTCCAGCTCTCTTTAGATAATGTAACTGAGAAAACGAGTATGTGGGATACAGCTGCAGCCCTCTCTGAGGATGATGCAGTGGTGTAGCTGACATGCTCATGAATAAAAACAAGACAATGACTGGTTTCTTTCTGTTCTATCCTACAGTAATTCACACAATAAGAATGACACAAGATTCTTTTCCAGGTTATCCACGGGTTATGTACTTATTTACCGGTTTGTTTATTTGTCTATCTGTGTTTGAAATATGTTCTAAAATTACCACAAATTTCATTTCACCTTCATTCTGTGCAAAGGATATCTCAATAATTAATCTAAATCTGCTTTACAATTTGCCTGTCCAGAAAATATGTCAAAATAATTCTGTGTTTACCTTCCCACTAATGGTCACAAAAGATTCAATCCTGCTACCACTTTGCCTCCACAACCTTCATTTGTTTTGTGGGCCCCGCCCCTCCTCATCTGTTGTTCTCTCCTCCTCGACACACGGTGCTGCAAGGCCAATGCAAGACGAGAGATGGGGTGAAGAGAGCAGTAAAACAAGGAAAGAGAAGAGAAAAGATATATTCTCACAGTGGAGTTAATAGAGCTTTGCATTTTTTTCTTTTTGATATATATATATATATATATATATATATATATATATATATATATATATATATATATATATATATATATATATATATATATATAAACAGAAATTAAATTCTCTTTTTACGTTCCTCTAATTCTTTAATAATATCTTCTTTCAGTCTGAGCTCCTCTTCAAGCTCACTGACACGTGAGAGAGCTGCATCTAATGCAGCATTACAACTCTCATCTGTTTTTCCTGTTACCTGAAGAAAGACAAAGACATCACAATCAGTACATATTTGCAAGTCAGTGTGTCATTTACACATACATTGTTCAAACAATACAATAACTGCACCAAAGACATCAAACTCATATTCAGAAAACTATCATTTTTAAGAAAGTGTATAATTTTAAACACTCCATGACAATTTGTATAAAATTTACAGAGGTGAAGATTAGAAATGGGATAAAAAGACTTACATTGTAAAGTAATGATTTCTTTATATCAGGAGAGAGGTAAAATCCAGCTTGAACAAATATTCTCTCCAATTGTTTTTCAAAACCCTGGAATAAAAATAAAATCAATTTAAAATAACATCAAGAGACACTAAAATTCATATAGTACCTCAGCATAAAAATACGGATAGCAGTACTAGTGGTACAGATATTTTACTTGTACATAAGCCTAAAATATGGAGGCATGTGTCCAATATCTTTTAACATATTCATTGATCTGATTCATATATTAAGGTAAACAGGAGTCAAAAGAGGGTTGTCCATATGAAATATGCAACTTACTTCCATGGATCTCATTTCATTCTCTTAACCCACCTTGTGCCAACATAAAAAATGTACAGTGCCTTGCATATTCATTTCAGTGCCAATAGTACCAAGAATCTAATGCAGCAACTTAAAAAACTGTTTATATGTTAATTAAACTTAACACACACATACCATGTATACCTACTTCAAATCTTATTGTAGCCTGTGGATGTGTCTGTAGCCACATGACAAGGCAGCCTTGGAAGCACACACTAACTTGCAAATTCAGAATATGTACTAACTGTGATGTACAGTTGTGTCTAAAACTCTACTTCAGAAAATGCCACACATTTCTCCAATTTTTAAATAATGCAGTACTGTTTACAAATAGCACAGATATGAAAACAATGGAAAAGTCCCATCACACACTTAATCACAAGGGAATTACAACAGCCTATTAATCATTAAGTGGGGTGAATATGTACTCAACACATAATGCCAAGTGTCATTCCCTTACTACACGTAGCCTACCAACTGTGTGTAAACTGGTTCGGTGGCGATTTTACCATTACCAAGATGACCAGACTCCATTCATAAACACTGATGACAGCTACTAATTGCTAGCACCATAAATGCTACTGGAATTGCTAATCATCACACCATGCATGTCTATGCCAAGTTAATATGGATCTTTAAAAACTTTCACTTTGTTAAACCTATTCTTATGTTTTCCCAATATCTCGAAGTTATTTAAGATTTTCCAGTAAATAAAAGGAAAAAATCCAAAGTGACCCATACCACAGGCAGATCAATACCTCGTTTAAAAAGGCAGCGCTACGTTGCCAAAGATAAGTCAAATCCACTTTTCATTACATTACATAAAACAATTTCATAAATTCAGTTAAACAAATTAAGTTCTTGAAAACATTAAAATACAATAATAATATAACTACACACCTTCTCAGTGAGATAACCATCCTGCAAGTTTTGTTCCACCTCATCCCATTGTCTCTGGAGGGATTCCGACAGCCTTGGGTACACAACCATTGCATTCACTCCACAAACAAGTGGTGTCTTGAATTTTGCCAGATACCTGATAATAGCATTTTTTAGAGCATGAAAATGGTACTCAAATATCCTAATTCTATAGCTACCATATATTGTCTATCAGTGTATAGGGCAACCTTTACATCTTGCAAAGCCCCTCCAAAAACTGCAAGTAATTTTATGAAACCAGTACAAAAATGTTAACCTTAATCATACATGTGGTGTACAAGATGATGTTAGTGTGGCTAACATTTTCTACTGATACCACTTTATATAATTCATATCAATGTAATAAATGATTTAAGTGTAATACAATTAAAGCACATCTATCTTACACAACATTATGCTAAACTTCACGATGGTGAAGCAGTATTAAAAATATGAGCTGAAAACTCCTGATGTATTCTGGTTGCATGGTCAGTAACTGTGAGAATGAGTTTTTTTTCACATTTAACAACATTTAGCACAAATGTATTAATATGTGTTTTCTTATCCTCACAACTGGTCTACAACAAAATTCAAAGATTGTGAGAATCAGAAGGATAATTTTAAGCTCCTGTAATCTGTGGGATTAAAAAAGCCACTGAAGCATTTTCAAACCTGTAATCTGGCAGAAGCGGAGAAATCTTGCATAATGAAAACAGGACTACATTTGAACTATAAAATCTGAGGTCATCTTATAATTGAACATGAAGTTGCATTACAATAATGTTATTAATGTACTAACTATTATTATACTTAATACTGCCATTACTATATATTTTGTTATCAAAATATATAGTAATGTTATTAAAATGTTATAAAAAATATTTCTTTAATACTACTGTTGCTGATGGTGACCTGTCCATAATCATACCAGTTTTGTGTAGCTCATAGAAAGAAGTTCAATAAATATACATTTGGTAATGGAGATAACAAACTAAATAAAACTGGATCTCAATGACAAATGTTTAAAGTCTATTACATGAAGTCTCACCTGCATTTCTCTGGTTCTGTCACCTCAACTAATTCAGAGTGGCCACCACAGCTTAAAGTTACCTGGACAAGACAGAAATAGGAATAAATACACAA
Organism: Callinectes sapidus; assembly: GCA_020233015.1. Taxonomy (NCBI): domain Eukaryota; kingdom Metazoa; phylum Arthropoda; class Malacostraca; order Decapoda; family Portunidae; genus Callinectes; species Callinectes sapidus. The sequence goes on from CM035196.1 coordinate 17,946,032, forward strand.
GGCATATGACAATGAAAGTTTGTTAACCTAATCAGCAACAGATTATTATTATCTTGTGGGTGGTGCGCCGCATGTAAACAAAACACTGAGTCGCTGACATCGTCATTAAACAATAGCCATGCATAGAGGAGCTCATCATGTCATGGAACCAATAAATTGTACACACACACACACACACACACACACACACACACACACACACACACACACATATATATATATATATATATATATATATATATATATATATATATATATATATATATATATATATATATATATATATATACAGGGTGGGGCAAATCAAAAGCTGCAGTTTTGAAAGGCGCACACAACAGCTGTGGTGGTGATGGTAAGGTGTGGTTTCGTTGTGACCACCAAACACTCCCGTTTTCAATAGCAGCCATGCCTTGGTCGGGTGAACATCGCAGCTTTGCAGTGCACACGTTTCTCATAAATGGCCATTCTGTTGTCACCACCCAGCATACCTTCCGCCTGCACTTCAACATTGTACGTCATGGTCCCATTCCTGATGGCAAGGCACTCAGGCGTTGGGTTGAAACATTGGAAGAAACTGGTTCTACAAGAAGACCTAGGGGTAGTGGAAGACCAAAAATGCTAAGAACACCAGAAAATGTGGCATTAATTAAAGCAGTTGTCAAACAGTCACCAAAACACTCATGCATTGGGCATGTCTAACCGATCTTTAAAGCAGATATTACGTTACAATTTATCATTCCATCCATACAAAATAATGATTGTTCAAGAATTGAAGCCCACTGACTTTGAAAATCACAGAAATAGCTGCCAGGAAATGTTGAACCACATCCCCGAACCATCAACTTTTTTCAGCAGTGACGAGGTCCACTTCCACCTTTCTGGAGCCGTGAATAAGCAAAATTGTCGGTATTGGGCTGAAAACAACCCAAGAGAACTTCACCAGAGACCGCTCCATTCCCCTAAAGTTACTGTTTGGTGTGCAGTTTAAAAAATTAGGGTAATTGGGCCTCATTTCTTTGAGAAGGATGGAAGATCTGTCAATGTCAACTCTCAATGTTATCTTGTGATGTTGGAAGACTTTTTGAACAGAAATTGGAAGAATTAAGTGAGAAAATAAATCTGGGAGACATCTGGTTCCAACAAGATGGAGCAACAGTCCAAACTGCTGAAGTTGCTTGCAATGGTCAAATTGCGACAGATGTTCCCGGCACGCCTCATCTCTCGGAGGAGTGACGTTGAATGGCCCAGACGCTCACCCAATTTGAGCATTTGCGAATTCTTCCTGTGGTGATATCTGAAGGAGAAAGTGTTCAGAAGTCGGCCACACAATTTGGAAGAATTGAAGATGCGAATTCGGGAGGAAATCACTACAACACCCCTTGAGATCTGCCGAAGAGCAGCCAAAAACTTCAGACATCACCTTCAACAGTGCATCGCTATAGATGGCCACGATCTTCCTGATGCCATCTTCAAAATGTGATCACACAAACAGCATTGTATACTAATTCGAATAAAACAACAAATAATTCTGTAAGCATTGTTTTACTTTTCCTAACAGCCTTTCAAAACTCATGCATTTGATTTGCCCCTTAAAGGGGACAGGCAAATTAGTGTGTGTTTTTTTTTCATGGCTTTTTGTTACCCATGGCCAGCTTCCCCATCTTACATAATATATATATATATATATATATATATATATATATATATATATATATATATATATATATATATATATATATACACACACACACACACACACACACACACACACACACACACACTGTTAATATATGACATCCTATTAAATACTATCTATAATCTATATGCAAATATGATGTCTTTTCACAAATGGCTGAAAATGCAAAGTAAGGATTTTTCTTTACTTCCCACTTCATCTTAATCATCATAATCCACCTTTAAAATCATGCAGGGAATATGGGAGCAGCATCCTTCCAACCTGTCTGGAGGAGTGGGTCCTACTTACCATAAAAGATATGATTTTATTATCTAGTGAGAATAAATTTCCATACCTACATCTTGCACTTCCATTCCACATACATTTTAATGAAAATAAATTGGTGCATAAAAGCCAAATCATAAGGTTTAACTTGACAAAAACATCATTTTAAAACTATAACTAAAAATATAACTAACCTCATTCAACTTATTACTGACCTTAGTGGAGCGGTGTGTGCCTTCTCCGCATCTACTTCCTTCAATCATATTCATTGCCACAAAATTGTTGTTAGCAATTGTCCAGTCACTCCATACTCTGATAGAGTAATTGATTTGATTAGAGATAAATATATAATCTATCATCTAAACATTTATATTGTGCTTTAAAAAATGTAAGCAATATAAATGACGAGTTAAACTTTCTATGGTCTTGAAGTATCATTATTCCAGTAGAGAGAAATATAATTTCTTTGCATATAACAAAACAGTTCTTATATTGTTTTTATAGATAATATGAAAAAGGCATTTTGTCATTGGTTTTTGTTTGCTTACTATTACATATTTTCCTTTTTTTCTACTTCCCGTGACAATGCCTTAGATAAAAGGAAACAGGAAATATAATATTGAACAATATTCTATATAAATTGCAAAATAAAAAAAACTTACCCAAGAACACCTTTATATGGTTCATAATAAGCTTGAATGTCTTCCTGTGTAATATTGTGGAATGGGCATAACACATATTCATATCTGAAGGAGAGATGTTTGATTCATATGAGCAAACACTAAGCAGTTTCTGTATCAATGTTGAAAACAAATTGTACAACTATTACTGTATATGCTCAGATAACATGTAAAAAATCTAATAAAGTGATAGGTACTTTATCTTTGTCATAACTTCTCATGAAAACTCCAATTCATTTCTTTACTTACTTTTGATCTCTGTATTTAAAGCATTTTCCTGATAGCTCCTGAAGATGTTCAGGTCCCCTGAATTTAGCCGGCTTCATTCGTAAATGCAGCTTTTCTTCAGGTTTTGTATCAGTTTTCTGCAGATTACTGAAAAGTATATCATAAAAAATTACCCTTTGAAAATTTTGTATATTTTTACAACTACACCAGTCTCAAGATGGCTTTTCTTAACCTTCTCATCTGTTTTAAACCCCATGTATAGTCCCACAAATAATTTATAATGGTTAAGTTAGGTTAGGTTAATTAGAATGCATTCTCATTTGAGAGGACAAAATTATTTTTCCCTGGTAGATTTTGGTCCATTTAAAAGAATCTGCTTGTTGTTTTTGTTGCAAATCATTAGTTTCTGACAGTGCAAGGGAGCACTAAAAAAATATATATATATTATTTGCAAAAGACTGAAATCTGCCAAGAAAAAATAGTTTCACCAAAAATTGAAACTGGTGTACTTGTAAAAATTTACTAATTTTTTTTCTTTTGATACATATACTACAGAAAGATATTTACTAATTTAATCAGTAGTACCGTTTTTAATGCCTGCAGTACTATAAAAAAAAATCATAAATACTAAAGTAATAGTTTCCCACATTGTATAAAAAAAAGTTTCTTGGAATAATGTATACTTTCAATTGGTTCCCTCCTTGGTGTTTGTTAGACTGACAGCTTTCTCCACCAATACCCAGAATACAATGTATTATGTACTCCGATCCATCAAGGGACAAGCCAGAAAGACCCCCATTGTTATTCACTAAATAAATAAGGTACATAAAGATTCTGAAAAATTTCCTTTCTTCCATCAACTTCATTGCCTATTTCTTACCCATATATATATCCTGTACTAGGAAGTTCATTTATCACACGAAGAGCCACCATCTCACTGCCAGCACTCGTGAAATCGATGACTAAACATATTATTGTTGCCACAATCATTCTTTCACCAGGAACAGGAGAGCATAGCGTTGTGTATGTTGGAGAATCCTTGTTTGTGTGTGTGTGTGTGTGTGTGGCCCTAACGGTAACAGGACGGTTCGGCGGTGGTGCAATTCGGCCACATCGTCCATCCGCCCAAAGTCACGTCCCCGTCGAAAAAATGGTATATAACATATGTTTCTGATTCATCGTAGCAGTCTGCTGGATGAGCAAAAATCGAGTGTACCTGCGTTTGGGTTTATCCAAGGAATATAACATAAAAGTCATGCTATGCATTTTAACTGGATTTAATTACCACGCCCAGGATTGTTTTAATGCTCGATATAAGAGGCAAACACCGTGAGAAACATGACACAAGTCAAGATATCTAATAACATCTCGGCTATAGGCATTCCTACTTTCAAATGGAATATTTTCAGTGCTATATCGACAATTCTACTTTCTTTATAGAAGGACAAGCACGCATTTTCTTTTCTTTTTTCAAAGTACACTTTTTGTCCATTGACAAAATGTATCATGATCTAATGTGGGCTTGTTTCCCATGTGGATATTTTGAGGTGAAGGGAGCGCCATCCCGTTTGTTGACGTTCGGTTCTTTGCGCCGCGCTCTCTCAAAAGTTGACCCGGTTAGATTTTTATGTTTTGAGAAATAGTTAAAGTATTTATCCTGTTAAAAAATGTGGTACATTCTGGTGTGGGTGCCTTTTTTCTTGGGGTCATTTTCAAAATGTAGTTTTTGTGCTGGCCAAAGGAAAACGAGCATTTTATAGTGGAATGTATAAAATATGAAGGCCATAGAAAAGACCTCATAAATGTCATAGTGTCAGTGATAGGAGAGGAAAAATGGAACAGAAGATTGAATGAGGATGATGGAGGAGTTAGTACAGCACTAGGCTTATATGAGACCAATGCTCATGAAAAAAATTATAGAGGCTATGAAATGGTTCATGATGAAGTCGTGGGAGATGAGACAGGCAGGGAATATAGGAGAAGAGTGGTAGGGGAAGTGCTGACATCGTGTGAGTCTTTGTTTTCAGGTTGGAATTGGGATCTACACCGTGAAAGCACTTAGACCTGAGCGATAGGAAGCCATGAAGATCACAACAAGAAGAAGAAGAAGGAATGAACTACGTAAATATTGGCCCAAGCCGCCTACACTGGCCATCCGAACACAGCCTCCCAGCCAATGTTTACATCTCCTGCCTTGTGTCTCCCCCACTCGGAGAGAGAAGCAAAGGTAGAATCAAACATTATATCAGGTAAATAACCTCAAAAATGCAATAAATGAGGTAATCATTGTGTTAGAGTTTGTGTCACAGGTCACAGCGCCCATCCACCAACACAACACCCTCTCCTTACCCCATCCTCGCCTCTCCATTATTTCCTTATACTTCCAACATTTTCCACACGTTTCCAGCCATTTTACAGAGAGAACTTATTATAGTGTAGTGGTAGAAAGGAGAAATGAGGAATTAATACCTGTGCCATCTCTCCCTTCCCCCCCCCCCCTCTCTCTCTCTCATTGTACTTATTTCGAAGAGAGATTCCAGACTTAACTGTATATTTTGTCATCAGGAAATAATAAAGATTAAAACTATTTTTTTGTATCTAGTTAGTTTAAATGCCCATTCAGAGATTCATTAATAAAAACTACCCTTAAAAGCCCATGGTTCATTAAGTATAGCCTTTGGAATGTTGAAATGTTTATTTTCCATTACAATCATAAAAAAAACCAGTTAATCCCTTGACTGCGGCACTCTAATCCCTGGACGCTGCTTAGAGCGCATTTCCTTGGTTCCCTAAACCACAATTTTTTCTCTTCTAAAAACACACATTCAAATCTTCATGTAAACCAGATCTGACCATAGTACTTTCCTTCCTTTAATGATGGTGATGATTTCAAGTTAGGAATAGATTATTCCCCCAATAAAATCATTTTTCTCTTTTGATCTTAAGGAGCACATTAAAATATGAATTCTGTGTACCAAACCTGAGCCTAATGTTGATGTTTGTTGTAGGTGTGGTGATGATTTCAAGTTGGCAAGGAGACGGCCGGCGCATTTGGGCAGTAGTGGCCAATAGATCAGGTCTACCCTCCATGACGACCAAGAATGAACCAAAGCTTAGCGACATTGATAGGTGATGGGTGCTGAGGGGCAACATATCAACAACAGGTAAAATAGAGGGACCACAGATTAATTAAAAATATATAACTAGTGCTGACTGAAAGCTATGTTGCAGCTAATAGCTTAGAATCTTGCATCATTTCAACTAGAGTGTTTCTCCTGTTCATAATACAGAAATCTTGTTGATATATATGTCACTGGAACCATAAAAATGCTGTACTCTCTCACCATAACTGTTTTCAAAGGTCACAAAGATAAGTAGTCAGGTTACCAAGAGTGTTTCTCATGTTAATATGTCACCAGAACCATAAAACACTTAAAAATGCTTTACTCTCTCAAAATAACTGTTTTCTAAGGTCACAGAGATGACTAAACAGGTTACCAAGAGTGTTTCTCCTGTTAATGTCACCAGAATCATAAAAACTCTTAAAAATGCTTTACTCTCTCACCATAACTGTTTTCTAAGGTCACAGAGATAACTAGACAGGTTACCAAGAGTGTTCCTCCTGTTAATATGTCACCAGAACCATAAAAACACTTAAAAATGCTCTACCAACTATAACTGTTTTCTAAGGCCACAGAGATGACTAGATAGGTATCCAAGAGTGTTTCTCCTGTTCATAATGGAAAAATCTTGTTGACATGTCATTAGAACCATAATGGTTTTCATAACGTCAGAACTTATTATTGTGTTATTTTGTGATCGTAGGAACACCTGCTTTTACATGGAAATACTTACATCCTATACAAAGAGCATATAATTTAGTTTTTGTTTATTCACAACATCCCCTTGCTCAGCTCCGCAGCCTTGGAGAGACTTCAGCTCGACAAGAAAGATCTTGAAGCCTAAAAGATCAAGCCTGGGCAAACTGAACTTTTATTTCACACGTAAAATAAGATTCTTTGTTAATACGGTTCCAAGGGATCAAATAAAAGCTTGAAATTAATGCAGTATTCATTAATTTATTCATGTGTTTTGATTTATAAAATTTACGTTCTTTTTTTTTTCTTTTTATGTGCATGCCTCACAATACTAAGACACGCTTTGCTATTTTACATCATGAAAAACCTATTTCCCTGTAGGCCCCAAATCATTGTCTAGTTCATGTCCTTAGAAGATCGAAAGCGGAAACATGACACCTTGCATGCGGCAGAAGGACTGGTAGGAGCGAGCTGCTTCGAAGGGGCGAGGATGAATGCGACAGCTCTGTATGAAGGGTTTGGGGCTCACCACAGGCATACATGGTTTCATCTGGAAGAAGAAGAAGTCACACAACACGCTTTCCTTCAAGGGAACATGTGTGGGATCAATTGGAGTGATGGATGGTGTGGGACAGCTGGGGTTCTCCTGCCAAGAGTTCACTAGATCGTGCAGGCTAGAGGCATTCCTGCCATTGCTCATCATTCTGTCGTTGGCTCGCTCATTGTCATACGATCCCAAGAGACCCCTGGTGTGGTTGAAGACCCACGTAGATGCGTTCACCATCACCACTTGCTCCTCCTTCATCAACTGAACGCCCAACATTGGGGAGACGAGTGTCACATAGTGTGGATTGACTTCTATGACTACATCACCCACAGTCTGTCTGCCATGCACCTGCTGACCATTGACATCCACTTCCATGTTGGGCTTTATGATGGCCTTGGTGGATCCAGCCTTCAAAGTGATCTCTGGTGCCTGTGACGGCTGAGGATGTGACATGTAGATGGAGACCACATCGGACACAGAAGCAAGTAGCACCTTACAGGATGAGCGAGGCATGCGTAGAAGAACCCCGTCAAAAGTAAGAATTTCAGTGTCGCCTACCACCAGGGCAGACTGGTTAAAGGACACTGGCAATGCGGATAGGTTCCTCGGGACCCAACGGTTATAGGTCTCCAAAACTTTGCTCACTGGGATGGGGTTAAAGGCCTCAGCGGACAGTAGGATCTTCTCTGTGATAGTAAGAGGGGACTGCATCGTCATGTTCACAACTTGAGAGAGGGAGTAGATAGGGCGATAGAGTGGAATTTGAATCCCGACGTGGTATACACCTGGTTCTGGGGCCATGATGATGATGCTCTGCATCACTTGGCTCTCCCACCATTCCAGTGTCTGTCTCAAGGTGTTATCCTGTAATGAAAAGTAAAGAGTAAACTGCTGTACTGCACAAAACTTTACTAAAAATAGTGAAAGACAAGGGGCTACTAATGAAGTAAGTATTTATATGCAGAGTGTGAAGTAAAGCTTCTTACCTGACTTAAGTCAGCGATCCTGCGGATAAGCCTGTGCAGTGTCGGCGAAGCCAACACTTTCTGCTGCATCATGATCAGGTCACGACGGAAGGTGGCAATGACCTTAGCAACAACCTCCATGGTAGCCTGGTACTGTTGTGGGTAGGTTTCCTTGATGGGCTCGATTATGTGAGTCTTTAGTACGTGATAGATGGCAGATCTTTCCACCTCCTCCACCAGGCGACGAACCATCTCAGGCTCCTCACCAGTCTGCATCCACTGAGCAATCTCTTTCATAGCTGGCAAAGTCAAAAGATTCAATGTATCGAATGCATCAAGGTATACAGATGATAAATAAATTCAAAAAGAGATAAAAAAGGTGACTGATTGTTCAACTCATTATGTAAATAACTGATTGACAACTATAATTATAGAATTAATTCATGGATTAAAAGAGAGTCTAACTAAAAACATCCACAATTGCACCTCCACACACACACACACACACACACACACACACACACTGACTATACCTTCACTGATCTTGTTGATAGCCGGTCTCCAATGTTCCTTTAGCTGTTCTACCATAGCAACAGCCCATTCTCTTTGCATATGGGCCATGCTTTCCATACATTGGAAAATGGACTTTTTGATAAAGGTGACTGATGGGCTGTGTAGAAATTCCATCCAAGCGTCCCACACACTCCAAATATCGTAGATCAAGTCGCCGTAAATATCCCACATATCTTTCTTAATCTCCTGTAGCAAGCGACGGATTTCAGGAGCCGGGAATGGGACACCTGCCTGACGGGCCTGTCGCTTTAACTCGTCACACACGCGATCCGTCCACGTCAAGAACGCCTCCGTAACTCGATACACGTCATTCACTACCAGATCCTGCAAAAGACAATTTTCTAGTGAGATTACAAATAGCAATAATGATGTACTTTTATAAGAGAGAGAGAGAGAGAGAGAGAGAGAGAGAGAGAGAGAGAGAGAGAGAGAGAGAGAGAGAGAAAATCAGAAGCACCATGTCTTACCCTCAGTTGTGCCATTTCGTTCTCCCTAAATTCAGTGTCGATCTTAATGCGATATGGAGTTGCAAGTCCAATATTGATGAGAGAGATGTACTTGTCCCACGTTTGGAATTTGTCGCTCTCGGAAAGACTTATTCGTGCTTTGTAAGGCAACTGAAGGCCAAGAGCAGCTTTATAGATCTTTTCGGAATTCTCCTTCTTAATGACCATTTCGAGGAACACAGGTTTGCAGACAGTTGAATTGACAGCGAAGTTCCCGAGAAGTGAGGTTCGTGTATTAGCTAGCAGCGCGAAGCCATCACAGTGAGGCCCGTAGCGTGGCTCTATTACGCCGGACACGTCCATCGTGGGGCGCCCCTCACCAGCTAGTTGGAAGGTCACTGCTGCGTACTTCCTCGAGATACGGTCATACTTGGCATAGACCTTGAGTGATTCTGGTGATGAGGGAGTCTCTTGGAAGGTGAAATTAAAGGCAGCGGTGTGAGCTGCCCAGGACACCTCCATTATCACTCTAGGCTTCACCTGCAACACCTGCAAAAGAGAACACATTAAAGACACTATATTGTGGTGAAATAGCTGTGACTGTCCCCACTTCTTTTGATCTCACTCACCCTGGTAGAAAGATTAGCCTCGATGACGATGGTATTGTTTGCTCGCAGGACGGAGGTTAAGGAACCGGTGATCTTGTCAGCTGTATCAGGGAAGACATCCAACTCAAAGGTTCCTTGTTGACCACTACTGCTCCTTGTATACTCCATGGCTACCGTCATGTCCCTTGACAGTATTGGATGGCTCATTTGACCATGCAGTGCGGACTTTCCTCCCCACAAGTTGTCGATGTACTCGCCAGACACCTCATACTTGGCCTCGCTCTCACCTCTGTTTGGATACAACTTGAAGCCCACCTTAGAGGGAGAGTAGGTGGCCTGGGCCTCCACGGTGCGGGATGGATGTTCAATTAGGAAGGAGTGGGTGCCAGAGGGAGAATGGGTGTAGCTATAACTGTAGGTCTTTCTATTCTGGTAGGCGGAGGTGACCAAAGGTGAGCTTCCTCGCAAACCAACCATGGTGCTCACGGATTTCAGTACGATTTGGATGGCAGTGAGATCGATAGCATTCTTTAAGTGCTGTACTCCACCCTCTGGATAGGTCTCCAGCTGCCAAACAAATAGCGTCTTGGGACTGCCCATTTCACTTTCCACTTTGGTGACATAGGAATAGTCCTTGTTCTCCAACGAGAAGTTGACCTTCAGTGGCGGTTGCATACTCGGCGTTGAAGCTTCCATCTGAAATAAGAAAAACAGTCCTTTTATGTTCTGACACCAACACAAACTAATTAAATAACTACACTTTCATGTGCAACATGTATGTTCCTTTGAACAAATCCCCAAAAGAAATGCGTAGTGGACTCAATTTGTACCTGCACAAATAAATACCCATTCTTCCGTAACTTTAATCAACGTGTAGGCATGTGTTGCATATCTACGTAGGTTATGAGAGAGAGAGAGAGAGAGAGAGACACAGAGAGAGAGAGAGAGAGAGAGAGAGAGAGAGAGAGAGAGAGAGAGAGAGAGAGAGAGAGAGAGAGAGAGAGAAATGGCCTAGGAAACACTCACCGCAAGATAAATTATGCGCTGCTGGGTTGAAATGTGGTTCTTGGCATGTAGTATAAATTGCGAGCGCTTATTTTGTGGAGAAATGAATGTGGTTCTAGTCTGGGCCTCGAAGCCGAATGGTGTGTCGAGACGCCGCCACTGGAGCTCTGATGTCAGTTGGTAGTTGTTGTTGTTAATACTCTTGAAGGTGACCTCAACGTTGGCGGTGCTGCTCTCCTGTTTCTGAACCGCCACCTCAAGCATCCATTTCTTCTGTTCGGGTGTCTCTACCTCCATGTGAATACTATTCCTCTCTCCGTACTGGTGCAGCAGGAATGGCACCACTACTTTCATATTGGAGTTGTAAGCCTTATTCAAAAGCATGAGTTTTGTGCTGAAAGTTTCAAGAGAGTCCCACATTAAGTACATGATTTGTAACAAATCGTATCAAGTCAAGAAATCATTATATATTTATCAGTGATAATATCAGCGACAAAATAAGTGCTACAAGGTGAGAACATTACTCACTGAAGAGTTGCTTCAGCAGGCCTTCCGCTCTCTGGCACGATGGTGACATCAAGGGCAATCTTTTGTGACGCATCCTTGTCAGCATTCCAGAGCACCATCATCTGGCCCTGTTTTTGGGTCCAGTTGACATCCAGGAAAGCCTTGATCCTACGTGGGAAAGGAGACTGCGGCAGCAGGAGGGTGTTTGTGGTGATGTGAATAACGTTTTCGGTGATGGAGACCTCAGTCTCTCCGTCAAGCAAAATGGGTATATTTAGCTTGGCCTGCAGCGAAGAGCCTTGAGGGGATGGAGTCTTAAGGTCGCTCTTTACGGATAAAAGCATTTCTTCTCCCTTCTTTATCTCCATGAGCGCACTTTGCTTGCCTTCTTCGAACTCGAATGAAGAGACAAACTGATAGAAGTTGTTGATTTTAATGTTGGCTCCTACTTTTGTAAGTGTTGGTGAGTTGACATAGGTGACAGGTCCCTGCAGCTGCACCAGCGTTTGTTGTCTGTGCATGATAATTGCTTCAGCATTGTAGTCCTGTCCTTGTTGTTCAATGCTGGCACTCACTTTGATTGTTCCTATGTACTCTGGCAACTGAACCTGTGGATGGACAGACATATGGTTATGATGACACAAGTCTTTCATTAAACTATACACCAGCGAGATAAGTAGATGAACTACATATTCTTTTTATCATCTGTATATATTGTCAAAGGAAACACCATTGGCAACACCGGGTTTCATTGATAAAATGCATCATCTCTATCTTATGGAGTAAAAAACAAGACCTACCCAAAAAATGAACTTCATCTCATGCAAGTCCTTCTTAGCGTCGATCTCAAGCAGCTTCAAGTTGTCCGTTGCACGTGTCACTTGCATACTGATTGCTTTCCTGGTCTCTTGCCACATAATCTTCTGTTCCATCTTGTACTGTGTTTGCCCAATCTTGGCTGAGAAAAAGTTATTACAGCTATTAGATATTATCATTCATCTTTAGTATTTAGTTGTGTTGAATCTGAACTTAAGGAAGATTTACTCTAGGTTCTGTATGTAAATAGACGGACACTACTCTGCATTATAATTCGTTCTTATCAGGTCCACATCAATGTTGGCATCAATATTTGTGTTTTGCCAAGCGAATATAAAGCAATTATAAAAGTAACAACGTTATCGAAGCAAACGTACGCAAACTGTGAGTCTGTTGTGCCCAGCATAGAGAAAAAGGGTGAACTATTGAAAGAGCCTCTACCAAGCATCCTTTGTTTTACCAACCATCAACGGAGAGTTGTTCCATGAAATTCACTGCGGATGTCCATTGAAGGCGGAGGTCAGCCTGTAACTCAATGAACATCTCCGTATTGTGGAGCAGCTGGAGACCAGAAGAGTAATTACTTCCTTGACTTAACTCTCCTGAGCTACGGACGAAGATTTTCATCATCCAACCGTCAATTCCAACCATGAGTTCCAGGTGGCGCAGCTGCACTGGGATGGGCACGCCGTTGTAGTACTTGCACATTACAACAGCTGGAAAGATATAGTTATGTTGAATTACTATGAAAGATAACTTGGCAGGTGTAATATGATAACAATTTTTCATTTATTAAGAAAGTGGAAAGTGGTAAAGTGTATGTCTTTCTTACTATTAATACTGAAGGGGATGTACTGCATGAAATTGTTCTTGGTTTCAGCACTGATTTCCATCATCATATTAGGCATCATGTAATCCAGTTTTAGTAGTCCAGTGAAGATTTTGGACTCCTGAGAAGTGCTACTGGTGGGGCTCCAATAGACATCCATCTCGTATTTCATGCCATTCGAAGTATGCGTTTTCTTTATCTCTACTCTTATCACTTTTACAAATTCCATGCCATTGTTGGTGAAGGAAACTTCAGTCTGGAAGGTCTTTTGTTCGGGCCTGTTGATGAGGCTAATCTTGGCCTTGCCATGGGTGACGGGTGACACGAGTTTGACCTCGGCAATGTAAGATTCACTGTCTTTCTTAAGGTTAATCTCAACATTGGCCTCCTTGGGTGAAGACGACCCCACTACAGAGACTTTAGCTGCATATTTTTTGTCTTGTGTCTGTGCGTCTGCATTGACGGCTATCTTGTATCCAGTGATGGTGGATTCTGTTTTGTTGAGTGAAAGTATGACCAGAGCTGGGGATCCCAGTGGTAGTGCATTAGCTCGGAATATGTCTGGTACATTGATGTCGTAGCACATCTTGATGCCAAGCAATGACTCGAGTGTAGTAAAGCATGCATTACGGTGGAATCTTATGTCCTGCATGGAAGGTGGCAGAACCTTGATTTCTGGCTGGTTCCTCATTTGTTTCATGAGGAACGTCTCACTCTGAACGCGAATTATTTCCATCTTGTTGGGGATGTCCACCTCGATCTGAATGTCTTGGCTGCTCTGGCCGCCTATCTTGATGGCGACGCCATTGCTGCTTGAGACAGTGGTGTTCATCTTGAGTCCACTCTTGTAAATGTAGGCATCATAGCCAATGATGCCGTGTGTCTCCACAGAAAATGATGGTAGGATCTTCAGTTTACTACCGCTGCCTCCTTGGCCAGAGAAAAGGCCGTTTAGATTCGTTTCCATTTTGATTCCACCTACGGCTATTGTTTCCAAGGTCATCTTCAGTGGTGTGCCCTGAATAGTTGGTAGGGAGTAATCCACTCCCAACTGAGCTGCCCTCACAATGTCCAGGTTCATGCTTTTCAAGGTGTTGAGCTTTTGCATCAGGTATCGGACAGAGGCTTCCACTAAGTGGTGTATGTTGATGTCCTGCAGATGTTCAGACAGAGAGGCATAGTTGATCTCCTGACCCAAAAAGCGGGCAAAAAAGTCGGCCTGGAACTCTCCATACTGAGGGCCATAGAGCTTGCTGATGATACTCTCTAGAGCTGCATAGTCTACTGACCTCCTCTCTCTGATGGCAACCTCTAGCTCTTGTTTAATTGTACTCCAATTCTTTTGGATGAAGGAGACCAGATCATTGAGCATCTTGCTATAACTGGACGTCTTGAGGTAGCTAGCAGGTCCCAGGATTTGAGCGATGATTGGTTCCAGACCCTCGAGACGAGCTCCAACCTCTCCTAAGTTAATGGGAATACCGGTTCCATCAAGAGCTGCAGTCAAGTTAACACCCAGAGAACGTGGGATCATGGAGCCTGGCACATAGATCAGGTTGGACTCCACTTCAGCACCAAGACCGAGGGATTCGGAGAAGTAGGACAGGTCCAGGTTTTGGGAATACTTCCTGATGTCAGCCTCAAAATCTTGGGGCACAACAATATTCGTCAGCATGTAGCGCAGCGTCTGCTTTTCTGGGGCATCCGACTGTTGTAAGTTCTATAAGATGACATCCGACTGTTGTAAGTTTATAAGATGACTCAGGATAAACCTACGAACTGCAAAAAAAAAATGTTTCTCTTAATTACACTTTATAAAGGTAGACAATTGATACTCAATCAAACATTGAGAGAGAGAGAGAGAGAGAGAGAGAGAGAGAGAGAGAGAGAGAGAGAGAGAGAGAGAGAGAGAGAGAGAACAACGATATAAAAAAAATCTTACCTTGCGTGTTTTCTTCGTAGGAGATCTTGGTGACAATTTCCTCGAGGTCTTCATATTTGGCGCAGCGAACTGCCGCCAGATAAGCTGCAATGCGAACCTCTGTGTTCTCTTCAGGGCGGAGGGCATACTGAACAAGCTTTTGTGTCACCTGTTGGCAGAGATTAAAAGACGAGACATCATAATCGGGATCGTTGATATTTGTTTTGTGGTTTCCATGTTGACATAAATGACATAAATCAAAAAGACCCTTACCTGACGTTGACACTTGGTCAGCCTGAAAGCTTGTGCAGCGGCTACACGTATGCTGACTTTTTTGTTTTCGTTTTCCATGTAGAGAATCACTTTGTCAACTACCTCTGGTGTCATGACGCCCATGTTGCCAAGGCTCTTGAGGGCGGAAAGAGCCTGCTCTTGAGTGTCCTCGCTACTAGAGGATGAGAGATCTTCCTCAATCTTCTGCTTGAGAGCCAGTGCCAGGTTTCTCACAGGAGACTCGTCATAGCAGTGTGGTTTGTGTCGACAGTATGTGTTCACCATGGAGGCGGCTGCCAGCTTCGCTGAACTCAGCTTAGCACTGGACTTAAAAAGAGGCTCAAGTGCTCGAATGGCTGTCACATCAGGGCGAGGCACGAGGTAGAATGCCGCAGAATAAAGGGCAGCGAGAGTTCCAGTGGCTCGTCCCTCCACCAGTTCTTTGACCATCACAGGAACTGATTCGGGTTCGTGAACAAAGGCAATCGCGTCCATAAACATACTCTCAAGCCTGCTGTGTTGTGGACATATCTGCTTGCTGCGCACCTTTGTATAGATATCATTGAAACCTTGCTCTGGAATGAGGCGCATCAGGTGCACGGCCTTGTTCAACTGTGCAGCAGTATCAGCTTCAACTCCATCTCTGGTGATCTCACAGAGATATCTCAGCGTTTGCTCCAGCTGTGGTACCAGTGTGGGATCCTTCTTTGCAGTTTCATAGTCGTAACGCAGGCTTCTGGGCTCCAGCTCACTCTGACCAATGCGTGAAATGGTATCTGGGGCAGAAACGTCACTTGAGGTGAGCTTCATTGTTGACTCTTGCTTGGCTTCCACATACTTGTAGATGCCATATGATGGCTTTATCACTTTCTTGTCCTCACACACGACTGAGGAGATGATGCCGCTGTCAATCTCTTGCCTGCAAACCGATCGTGACTCCTGGATGGGCAGGGGTCCCTTCAGATATGGCAAGTTAATCTCATCTGGGGTAGGATAATGTTCCCTACATAAGCGATGGTTCTTCTCCTTCTTCACCAGCACTTTGGCACCTTCGGCTTGTACCTCGTAGTACGTCGGGCACGTCCCCAGCACGTCTGTCTGTTATCACAGATAGGAAAGCTTTAGTATTTTGGCCTTCCAAAATAAATCAAAATGTTATTTAGCATTTAATATGTGGTCCACTAGATGAACGCATCCACAGTCATTATTACCTCTGTGAAGTTGAGTCCTGAGTTGCTGATGGAGAGAGACGGCAGGCTAATCTGTAGAGTTGAAACGACACCCTTCTTCATGTTAATTGCCCAGGGATCGTCATCGGGATGACTGCATACGCGCTGCACTCGTCCGTCGGTCATCGCCACCACCAGTGGGTACCTCTCCAACTTATCGGAGCCAGGCAATCCTATGGGTAATCCAATTTAGGAGATAATTAAGAGAGGTCTGTTGGCCGTTGGTGCATAGACTGAGACCATTGGATTTAGTGGTTGGAACTTACCGGTCTTGCCATCCACCTTGGAGCCCTTGAAGGAGACGGCTATGTCGCATGGGCCGAGAACAGTCAGCAGTACTTGTTTTTCCCATTTGGTCTCCACTTGGCCGCCTTCCACGCCTTTCAGCTGTACAGTGGACTTTCCTGTGTATTCGTACGAGTAAGTCTTGCCTGGGATGAAGGACAGCTTGGCAGCAGCCAACGGGCACTCCGTGGAACAGCGCTGGGTGGTACCTCCATACGGTGCTGTGAAAGGACACATGTTACAGATGATGGGGACGGCTATCGAGGTGATTATGAGGACAATTCTTCATGTGGGATGATATCTATGAAGCCAGGCAGGGAACAATTATGAAGTGACACATTTCTTTTTCATCTTGTGTAAACAATTATAGTTTATTCGGATATATAACTAAAAATATTCGTCTCAGTTTGTGAAATGCAGGAAAAGGGTAACTTGATACTATTGATCCATTATTACCGAGTTATAGAGTACCGCAAAGTGAATACTTTTATACCTGCAGCAGCAGCGGCCGCCAGGGCCAGCAGTAGAAGGACTGTGTGTGTAGTCATGATGGCTCCACACTCACCACTGGTGCTTTGGTTCTGGTCTTTACTGCTTATATACCTCGCGACGATTGCGACGAACACCCTCATCCCCCAAGAAACCTCCTACGTAGCTTCAGCCTTTATCAGGTATACGATATGGTTCATGAGGCACTTTTTTTCTACCTCTGACTGTGTGTTACCAAGGTCAAATTTCCTTGTCATTGTTCTTTTTCTTTTCTTTGAACAATGATGTGTTTTGAGTCACACTTTATTCATTTGACACGCTGAGTTTTGATGTAAGGTGCCCTCTTTTATTCTGATTTCAAAATGGGATGTGATGAAAAACTCAATGTAAACTGAGAGAGAGAGAGAGAGAGAGAGAGAGAGAGAGAGAGAGAGAGAGAGAGAGAGAGAGAGAGAGAGAGAGAGAG
>CM035196.1:17963696-17978370 GCA_020233015.1 Callinectes sapidus
TATATATATATATATATATATATATATATATATATATACATGTATACAACATCAATTCTAGCAGCCTTGTTAATTTTCAGAGACAGAGAGAGAGAGAGAGAGAGAGAGAGAGAGAGAGAGAGAGAGAGAGAGAGAGAGAGAGAGAGAGAGAGAGAGAGAGAGAGCGCAGTAATAGGCATTTTAATAGGTGGAAATAGACTTAAGTTGAATAACTGAGACTGATTAACCCTAGTGGTGCCATATGACCTAAGGTGTTGAAGCGCCTAATGGAATAATTTCCATTTTTCATGCTTAGTACACAGTGATAAGGATTATTTCTTGTTCAGCACGTTAAGTATAGGCACCCCATTGGTAGGAGATAATGTATGTCATAATTAGGTGATTTCGTGATTGGTCAGTTACTTCCGGTCGATGTCATAACTATATATAGGGTTCCAAGGTAGAATCTCGTCAAACGGAAAATCAGATTACCAACAGCTATCAAATAGTTAAGATGTGACCTTTTTCTCGGAAAGACTTAAGTCGTGGAGAGAGAGAGAGAGAGAGAGAGAGAGAGAGAGAGAGAGAGAGAGAGAGAGAGAGAGAGAGAGAGAGAGAGAGTTTGGTGTTTCTCCTGAAGTGTACATATGTGGCGGCACAAGCGTTCCATGAACTGATTATTGAGTGTTATCAATCCGTGTGCGTGTGTGCTGGCTCATTGTCTGGGTCTGGTTCTATATCTAGCATATCTTGCTTACTGTCTGCGTCTTCAATTAGTGTGTAAGCATGGATTACTTTTTGTATTTTCTTCACTGTTTCTGGCTTACAATCTTTGTCTAGTTCAATGTTTGCGTTTATTTCACTATATATGTCTTGTTTGTTTGTCTACCCCATGTGTCTAGCTCACTATTTATGTCAGCCTAAGTCTGTCTTCACTTCACAGTCTGAGTCTGTGTCTCCTCACTGTTTGTCCTTAAACAATTGTAACTGTCTGATTTAGTATGTGCTTTGCCCATGTATGTGTCTGACTTAAGGCTTTATTGCTGACGCACTGTCTGTGTCTACCGTATTGTATTTTCTGCTTCGTTGTTACTGTCCCGCTCTTTGTGCCTGAATCTGCGTCTGTCTTGGTGTCCGTCTGTCTTTAAGTCACTGTTTCAGACATGTACTGTTCTTGTTAATTTCTTTGCCTGTGTCAGTTCTTCGTTTCATGTATCTGGAATGGAATATATGTTTATTATACTGACTGTACCATCATTACTATCTGTCTCATTTTATCTGAGTGTCAGTATCTGTCTCATTGTCGGTGTATCAGCGCCTGTCTCACTATTGTTTGTGTGTCAGTGTTTTACCCACCGTCTGTGTTTCCCTCCGTGTGTGTGTGTGTGTGTGTGTGTGTGTGTGTATATATATATATATATATATATATATATATATATATATATATATATATATATAGATATATATATATATAGATATATATATATATATATATATATATATATATATATATATATATATATATATATATATATATATATATCATAAACACACTGAATGGTATGCAACCTTCAATACTTCATCTTCCTGCAGTACACATGTAACTTATGGTGAGAATTTTTATATTGAAGATTACTTAATGTAATTGCCAAAGCAGTGTAGGATTAATATGTGTAGATTGAGAAAAAATTATCATAGATTGCTTATTGTACCGAGTAGATAGAGAGGAATTAGTGGAGAAGATAAATATTGTAATAAATGTAGTAATAGGTAGTTTGGTAATGAATATCATATAATATTAAAAAGGAAAAATCAAGATGTTACTGCAATGAGGGAACAATATACCAAGCAATTGTAGGGATCAACCAAACAGATATAAATTTATTCAGTTCATGCAATGTGGTATTTTAAAAATACAAAAACAATTATCCTTACTTGTTGGATTTATGTCCTATATATTTGATAAAAGAAATAGATTAACCCCTAGCAGAGCTGTGCTCCATATTTCTAAAAAGTCTCAGCCAAATAAATTGTGAGTGTGTATGTGTCTGTCTGTCTGTCTGCTCTCTCTCTCTCTTTCTCTCTCTCTCTCTCTCTCTCTCTCTCTCTCTCTCTCTCTCTCTCTCTCTCTCTCTCTCTCTCTCTCTCTCTCTCTCTCTCTCTCTCTCTCTCTCTCTCAGTTTACATTGAGTTTTTCATCACATCCCATTTTGAAATCAGAATAAAAGAGGGCACCTTACATCAAAACTCAGCGTGTCAAATGAATAAAGTGTGACTCAAAACACATCATTGTTCAAAGAAAAGAAAAAGAACAATGACAAGGAAATTTGACCTTGGTAACACACAGTCAGATGTAGAAAAAAAGTGCCTCATGAACCATATCGTATACCTGATAAAGGCTGAAGCTACGTAGGAGGTTTCTTGGGGGATGAGGGTGTTCGTCGCAATCGTCGCGAGGTATATAAGCAGTAAAGACCAGAACCAAAGCACCAGTGGTGAGTGTGGAGCCATCATGACTACACACACAGTCCTTCTACTGCTGGCCCTGGCGGCCGCTGCTGCTGCAGGTATAAAAGTATTCACTTTGCGGTACTCTATAACTCGGTAATAATGGATCAATAGTATCAAGTTACCCTTTTCCTGCATTTCACAAACTGAGACGAATATTTTTAGTTATATATCCGAATAAACTATAATTGTTTACACAAGATGAAAAAGAAATGTGTCACTTCATAATTGTTCCCTGCCTGGCTTCATAGATATCATCCCACATGAAGAATTGTCCTCATAATCACCTCGATAGCCGTCCCCATCATCTGTAACATGTGTCCTTTCACAGCACCGTATGGAGGTACCACCCAGCGCTGTTCCACGGAGTGCCCGTTGGCTGCTGCCAAGCTGTCCTTCATCCCAGGCAAGACTTACTCGTACGAATACACAGGAAAGTCCACTGTACAGCTGAAAGGCGTGGAAGGCGGCCAAGTGGAGACCAAATGGGAAAAACAAGTACTGCTGACTGTTCTCGGCCCATGCGACATAGCCGTCTCCTTCAAGGGCTCCAAGGTGGATGGCAAGACCGGTAAGTTCCAACCACTAAATCCAATGGTCTCAGTCTATGCACCAACGGCCAACAGACCTCTCTTAATTATCTCCTAAATTGGATTACCCATAGGATTGCCTGGCTCCGATAAGTTGGAGAGGTACCCACTGGTGGTGGCGATGACCGACGGACGAGTGCAGCGCGTATGCAGTCATCCCGATGACGATCCCTGGGCAATTAACATGAAGAAGGGTGTCGTTTCAACTCTACAGATTAGCCTGCCGTCTCTCTCCATCAGCAACTCAGGACTCAACTTCACAGAGGTAATAATGACTGTGGATGCGTTCATCTAGTGGACCACATATTAAATGCTAAATAACATTTTGATTTATTTTGGAAGGCCAAAATACTAAAGCTTTCCTATCTGTGATAACAGACAGACGTGCTGGGGACGTGCCCGACGTACTACGAGGTACAAGCCGAAGGTGCCAAAGTGCTGGTGAAGAAGGAGAAGAACCATCGCTTATGTAGGGAACATTATCCTACCCCAGATGAGATTAACTTGCCATATCTGAAGGGACCCCTGCCCATCCAGGAGTCACGATCGGTTTGCAGGCAAGAGATTGACAGCGGCATCATCTCCTCAGTCGTGTGTGAGGACAAGAAAGTGATAAAGCCATCATATGGCATCTACAAGTATGTGGAAGCCAAGCAAGAGTCAACAATGAAGCTCACCTCAAGTGACGTTTCTGCCCCAGATACCATTTCACGCATTGGTCAGAGTGAGCTGGAGCCCAGAAGCCTGCGTTACGACTATGAAACTGCAAAGAAGGATCCCACACTGGTACCACAGCTGGAGCAAACGCTGAGATATCTCTGTGAGATCACCAGAGATGGAGTTGAAGCTGATACTGCTGCACAGTTGAACAAGGCCGTGCACCTGATGCGCCTCATTCCAGAGCAAGGTTTCAATGATATCTATACAAAGGTGCGCAGCAAGCAGATATGTCCACAACACAGCAGGCTTGAGAGTATGTTTATGGACGCGATTGCCTTTGTTCACGAACCCGAATCAGTTCCTGTGATGGTCAAAGAACTGGTGGAGGGACGAGCCACTGGAACTCTCGCTGCCCTTTATTCTGCGGCATTCTACCTCGTGCCTCGCCCTGATGTGACAGCCATTCGAGCACTTGAGCCTCTTTTTAAGTCCAGTGCTAAGCTGAGTTCAGCGAAGCTGGCAGCCGCCTCCATGGTGAACACATACTGTCGACACAAACCACACTGCTATGACGAGTCTCCTGTGAGAAACCTGGCACTGGCTCTCAAGCAGAAGATTGAGGAAGATCTCTCATCCTCTAGTAGCGAGGACACTCAAGAGCAGGCTCTTTCCGCCCTCAAGAGCCTTGGCAACATGGGCGTCATGACACCAGAGGTAGTTGACAAAGTGATTCTCTACATGGAAAACGAAAACAAAAAAGTCAGCATACGTGTAGCCGCTGCACAAGCTTTCAGGCTGACCAAGTGTCAACGTCAGGTAAGGGTCTTTTTGATTTATGTCATTTATGTCAACATGGAAACCACAAAACAAATATCAACGATCCCGATTATGATGTCTCGTCTTTTAATCTCTGCCAACAGGTGACACAAAAGCTTGTTCAGTATGCCCTCCGCCCTGAAGAGAACACAGAGGTTCGCATTGCAGCTTATCTGGCGGCAGTTCGCTGCGCCAAATATGAAGACCTCGAGGAAATTGTCACCAAGATCTCCTACGAAGAAAACACGCAAGGTAAGATTTTTTTTATATCGTTGTTCTCTCTCTCTCTCTCTCTCTCTCTCTCTCTCTCTCTCTCTCTCTCTCTCTCTCTCTCTCTCTCTCTCTCTCTCTCTCTCTCTCTCAATGTTTGATTGAGTATCAATTGTCTACCTTTATAAAGTGTAATTAAGAGAAACATTTTTTTTTGCAGTTCGTGGGTTTATCCTGAGTCATCTTATAAACTTACAACAGTCGGATGCCCCAGAAAAGCAGACGCTGCGCTACATGCTGACGAATATTGTTGTGCCCCAAGATTTTGAGGCTGACATCAGGAAGTATTCCCAAAACCTGGACCTGTCCTACTTCTCCGAATCCCTCGGTCTTGGTGCTGAAGTGGAGTCCAACCTGATCTATGTGCCAGGCTCCATGATCCCACGTTCTCTGGGTGTTAACTTGACTGCAGCTCTTGATGGAACCGGTATTCCCATTAACTTAGGAGAGGTTGGAGCTCGTCTCGAGGGTCTGGAACCAATCATCGCTCAAATCCTGGGACCTGCTAGCTACCTCAAGACGTCCAGTTATAGCAAGATGCTCAATGATCTGGTCTCCTTCATCCAAAAGAATTGGAGTACAATTAAACAAGAGCTAGAGGTTGCCATCAGAGAGAGGAGGTCAGTAGACTATGCAGCTCTAGAGAGTATCATCAGCAAGCTCTATGGCCCTCAGTATGGAGAGTTCCAGGCCGACTTTTTTGCCCGCTTTTTGGGTCAGGAGATCAACTATGCCTCTCTGTCTGAACATCTGCAGGACATCAACATACACCACTTAGTGGAAGCCTCTGTCCGATACCTGATGCAAAAGCTCAACACCTTGAAAAGCATGAACCTGGACATTGTGAGGGCAGCTCAGTTGGGAGTGGATTACTCCCTACCAACTATTCAGGGCACACCACTGAAGATGACCTTGGAAACAATAGCCGTAGGTGGAATCAAAATGGAAACGAATCTAAACGGCCTTTTCTCTGGCCAAGGAGGCAGCGGTAGTAAACTGAAGATCCTACCATCATTTTCTGTGGAGACACACGGCATCATTGGCTATGATGCCTACATTTACAAGAGTGGACTCAAGATGAACACCACTGTCTCAAGCAGCAATGGCGTCGCCATCAAGATAGGCGGCCAGAGCAGCCAAGACATTCAGATTGAGGTGGACATCCCCAACAAGATGGAAATAATTCGCGTTCAGAGTGAGACGTTCCTCATGAAACAAATGAGGAACCAGCCAGAAATCAAGGTTCTGCCACCTTCCATGCAGGACATAAGATTCCACCGTAATGCATGCTTTACTACACTCGAGTCATTGCTTGGCATCAAGATGTGCTACGACATCAATGTACCAGACATATTCCGAGCTAATGCACTACCACTGGGATCCCCAGCTCTGGTCATACTTTCACTCAACAAAACAGAATCCACCATCACTGGATACAAGATAGCCGTCAATGCAGACGCACAGACACAAGACAAAAAATATGCAGCTAAAGTCTCTGTAGTAGGGTCGTCTTCACCCAAGGAGGCCAATGTTGAGGTCAACCTTAAGAAAGACAGTGAATCTTACATTGCCGAGGTCAAGCTCGTGTCACCCGTCACCCATGGCAAGGCCAAGATTAGCCTCATCAACAGGCCCGAACAAAAGACCTTCCAGACTGAAGTTTCCTTCACCAACAATGGCATGGAATTTGTAAAAGTGATAAGAGTAGAGATAAAGAAAACGCATACTTCGAATGGCATGAAATACGAGATGGATGTCTATTGGAGCCCCACCAGTAGCATTTCTCAGGAGTCCCAAATCTTCACTGGACTACTAAAACTGGATTACATGATGCCTAATATGATGATGGAAATCAGTGCTGAAACCAAGAACAATTTCATGCAGTACATCCCCTTCAGTATTAATAGTAAGAAAGACATACACTTTACCACTTTTCATTTTCTTAATAAATGAAATTTTTTTATCATATTACACCTGCCAAGTTATCTTTCATAGTAATTCAACATAACTATCTCTTTCCAGCTGTTGTAATGTGCAAGTACTACAACGGCGTGCCCATCCCAGTGCAGCTGCGCCACCTGGAACTCATGGTTGGAATTGACGGTTGGATGATGAAAATCTTCGTCCGTAGCTCAGGAGAGTTAAGTCAAGGAAGTAATTACTCTTCTGGTCTCCAGCTGCTCCACAATACGGAGATGTTCATTGAGTTACAGGCTGACCTCCGCCTTCAATGGACATCCGCAGTGAATTTCATGGAACAACTCTCCGTTGATGGTTGGTAAAACAAAGGATGCTTGGTAGAGGCTCTTTCAATAGTTCACCCTTTTTCTCTATGCTGGGCACAACAGACTCAGTTTGCGTACGTTTGCTTTGATAACGTTGTTACTTTTATAATTGCTTTATATTCGCTTGGCAAAACACAAATATTGATGCCAACATTGATGTGGACTTGATAAGAACGAATTATAATGCAGAGTAGTGTCCGTCTATTTACATACAGAACCTAGACTAAATCTTCCTTAAAGTTCAGATTCAACACAACTAAATACTAAAGATGAATGATAACATCTAATAGTTGTAATAACTGTTTCTCAGCCAAGATTGGGCAAACACAGTACAAGATGGAACAGAAGATTATGTGGCAAGAGACCAGGAAAGCAATCAGTATGCAAGTGACACGTGCAACGGACAACTTGAAGCTGCTTGAGATCGACGCTAAGAAGGACTTGCATGAGATGAAGTTCATTTTTTGGGTAGGTCTTGTTTTTTACTCCATAAGATAGAGATGATGCATTTTATCAATGAAACCCGGTGTTGCCAATGGTGTTTCCTTTGACAATATATACAGATGATAAAAAGAATATGTAGTTCATCTACTTATCTCGCTGGTGTATAGTTTAATGAAAGACTTGTGTCATCATAACCATATGTCTGTCCATCCACAGGTTCAGTTGCCAGAGTACATAGGAACAATCAAAGTGAGTGCCAGCATTGAACAACAAGGACAGGACTACAATGCTGAAGCAATTATCATGCACAGACAACAAACGCTGGTGCAGCTGCAGGGACCTGTCACCTATGTCAACTCACCAACACTTACAAAAGTAGGAGCCAACATTAAAATCAACAACTTCTATCAGTTTGTCTCTTCATTCGAGTTCGAAGAAGGCAAGCAAAGTGCGCTCATGGAGATAAAGAAGGGAGAAGAAATGCTTTTATCCGTAAAGAGCGACCTTAAGACTCCATCCCCTCAAGGCTCTTCGCTGCAGGCCAAGCTAAATATACCCATTTTGCTTGACGGAGAGACTGAGGTCTCCATCACCGAAAACGTTATTCACATCACCACAAACACCCTCCTGCTGCCGCAGTCTCCTTTCCCACGTAGGATCAAGGCTTTCCTGGATGTCAACTGGACCCAAAAACAGGGCCAGATGATGGTGCTCTGGAATGCTGACAAGGATGCGTCACAAAAGATTGCCCTTGATGTCACCATCGTGCCAGAGAGCGGAAGGCCTGCTGAAGCAACTCTTCAGTGAGTAATGTTCTCACCTTGTAGCACTTATTTTGTCGCTGATATTATCACTGATAAATATATAATGATTTCTTGACTTGATACGATTTGTTACAAATCATGTACTTAATGTGGGACTCTCTTGAAACTTTCAGCACAAAACTCATGCTTTTGAATAAGGCTTACAACTCCAATATGAAAGTAGTGGTGCCATTCCTGCTGCACCAGTATGGAGAGAGGAACAGTATTCACATGGAGGTAGAGACACCCGAACAGAAGAAATGGATGCTTGAGGTGGCGGTTCAGAAACAGGAGAGCAGCACCGCCAACGTTGAGGTCACCTTCAAGAGTATTAACAACAACAACTACCAACTGACATCAGAGCTCCAGTGGCGGCGTCTCGACACACCATTCGGCTTCGAGGCCCAGACTAGAACCACATTCATTTCTCCACAAAATAAGCGCTCGCAATTTATACTACATGCCAAGAACCACATTTCAACCCAGCAGCGCATCATTTATCTTGCGGTGAGTGTTTCCTAGGCCATTTCTCTCTCTCTCTCTCTCTCTCTCTCTCTCTCTCTCTCTCTCTCTCTCTCTCTCTCTCTCTCTCTCTCTCTCTCTCTCTCTCTCTCTCTCTCTCTCTCTCTCTCTCTCTCTCTCTCTCTCTCTCTCTCTCTCTCTCTCTCATAACCTACGTAGATATGCAACACATGCCTACACGTTGATTAAAGTTACGGAAGAATGGGTATTTATTTGTGCAGGTACAAATTGAGTCCACTACGCATTTCTTTTGGGGATTTGTTCAAAGGAACATACATGTTGCACATGAAAGTGTAGTTATTTAATTAGTTTGTGTTGGTGTCAGAACATAAAAGGACTGTTTTTCTTATTTCAGATGGAAGCTTCAACGCCGAGTATGCAACCGCCACTGAAGGTCAACTTCTCGTTGGAGAACAAGGACTATTCCTATGTCACCAAAGTGGAAAGTGAAATGGGCAGTCCCAAGACGCTATTTGTTTGGCAGCTGGAGACCTATCCAGAGGGTGGAGTACAGCACTTAAAGAATGCTATCGATCTCACTGCCATCCAAATCGTACTGAAATCCGTGAGCACCATGGTTGGTTTGCGAGGAAGCTCACCTTTGGTCACCTCCGCCTACCAGAATAGAAAGACCTACAGTTATAGCTACACCCATTCTCCCTCTGGCACCCACTCCTTCCTAATTGAACATCCATCCCGCACCGTGGAGGCCCAGGCCACCTACTCTCCCTCTAAGGTGGGCTTCAAGTTGTATCCAAACAGAGGTGAGAGCGAGGCCAAGTATGAGGTGTCTGGCGAGTACATCGACAACTTGTGGGGAGGAAAGTCCGCACTGCATGGTCAAATGAGCCATCCAATACTGTCAAGGGACATGACGGTAGCCATGGAGTATACAAGGAGCAGTAGTGGTCAACAAGGAACCTTTGAGTTGGATGTCTTCCCTGATACAGCTGACAAGATCACCGGTTCCTTAACCTCCGTCCTGCGAGCAAACAATACCATCGTCATCGAGGCTAATCTTTCTACCAGGGTGAGTGAGATCAAAAGAAGTGGGGACAGTCACAGCTATTTCACCACAATATAGTGTCTTTAATGTGTTCTCTTTTGCAGGTGTTGCAGGTGAAGCCTAGAGTGATAATGGAGGTGTCCTGGGCAGCTCACACCGCTGCCTTTAATTTCACCTTCCAAGAGACTCCCTCATCACCAGAATCACTCAAGGTCTATGCCAAGTATGACCGTATCTCGAGGAAGTACGCAGCAGTGACCTTCCAACTAGCTGGTGAGGGGCGCCCCACGATGGACGTGTCCGGCGTAATAGAGCCACGCTACGGGCCTCACTGTGATGGCTTCGCGCTGCTAGCTAATACACGAACCTCACTTCTCAGGAACTTCGCTGTCAATTCAACTGTCTGCAAACCTGTGTTCCTCGAAATGGTCATTAAGAAGGAGAATTCCGAAAAGATCTATAAAGCTGCTCTTGGCCTTCAGTTGCCTTACAAAGCACGAATAAGTCTTTCCGAGAGCGACAAATTCCAAACGTGGGACAAGTACATCTCTCTCATCAATATTGGACTTGCAACTCCATATCGCATTAAGATCGACACTGAATTTAGGGAGAACGAAATGGCACAACTGAGGGTAAGACATGGTGCTTCTGATTTTCTCTCTCTCTCTCTCTCTCTCTCTCTCTCTCTCTCTCTCTCTCTCTCTCTCTCTCTCTCTCTTATAAAAGTACATCTTTATTGCTATTTGTAATCTCACTAGAAAATTGTCTTCTGCAGGATCTGGTAGTGAATGACGTGTATCGAGTTACGGAGGCGTTCTTGACGTGGACGGATCGCGTGTATAACGAGATAAAGCGACAGGCCAGTCAGGCAGGTGTCCCATTCCCGGCTCCTGAAATCCGTCACTTGTTACAGGAGATTCAGGAAGATATTCTGGACATTTACAGCGACCTGATCCACGATATTTGGAGTGTGTGGGACGCTTGGATGGAAATTCTACACAGCCCATCAGTTACCTTCATCAAAAAGTCCATTTTCCAATCTTTGGAAAACATGGCCCATATGCAAAGAGAATGGACGGTTTCTATGGTACAATATTTTAAACCAGCTATCAACAAGATCAGTGAAGGTATAATCGTTGTGTGTGTGTGTGTGTGTGTTTGTGTGTGTGTGTGTGTGTGTGTGTGTGTGTGTGTGTGTGTGTGTGTGTGTGGAGGTGCAATTGTGGATGTTTTTAGTTAGACTCTCTTTTAATCCATGAATTAATTCTATAATTATAGTTGTCAATCAGTTATTTACATAATGAGTTGAACAATCAGTCACCTTTTTTATCTCTTTTTGAATTTATTTATCATCTGTATACCTTGATGCATTCGATACATTGAATCTTTTGACTTTGCCAGCTATGAAAGAGATTGCTCAGTGGATGCAGACTGGTGAGGAGCCTGAGATGGTTCGTCGCCTGGTGGAGGAGGTGGAAAGATCTGCCATCTATCACGTACTAAAGACTCACATAATCGAGCCCATCAAGGAAACCTACCCACAACAGTACCAGGCTACCATGGAGGTTGTTGCTAAGGTCATTGCCACCTTCCGTCGTGACCTGATCATGATGCAGCAGAAAGTGTTGGCTTCGCCGACACTGCACAGGCTTATCCGCAGGATCGCTGACTTAAGTCAGGTAAGAAGCTTTACTTCACACTCTGCATATAAATACTTACTTCATTAGTAGCCCCTTGTCTTTCACTGTTTTTAGTAAAGTTTTGTGCAGTACAGCAGTTTACTCTTTGCCTTTCATTTCAGGATAATACACTGATCCAGATGCTGGAATGGTGGAAGAGCCAAGTGATGCAGAGCATCATCATCATGGCCCCAGAACCAGGTGCATACCACGTCGGGATTCAAATTCCACTCTACCGCCCTATCTACTCCCTCTCTCAAGTTGTGAACATGACGATGCAGTCCCCTCTTACTTTCACGGAGAAAATCCTACTGTCCGCTGAGGCCTTTAACCCCATCCCAGTGAGCAAAGTTTTGGAGACCTATAACCGTTGGGTCCCGAGGAACCTATCCGCATTGCCAGTGTCCTTTAACCAGTCTGCCCTGGTGGTAGGCGACACTGAAATTCTTACTTTTGACGGGGTTCTTCTACGCATGCCTCGCTCATCCTGTAAGGTGCTACTTGCTTCTGTGTCCGATGTGGTCTCCATCTACATGTCACATCCTCAGCCGTCACAGGCACCAGAGATCACTTTGAAGGCTGGATCCACCAAGGCCATCATAAAGCCCAACATGGAAGTGGATGTCAATGGTCAGCAGGTGCATGGCAGACAGACTGTGGGTGATGTAGTCATAGAAGTCAATCCACACTATGTGACACTCGTCTCCCCAATGTTGGGCGTTCAGTTGATGAAGGAGGAGCGAGTGGTGATGGTGAACGCATCTACGTGGGTCTTCAACCACACCAGGGGTATCTTGGGATTGTATGACAATGAGCGAGCCAACGACAGAATGATGAGCAATGGCAGGAATGCCTCTAGCCTGCACGATCTAGTGAACTCTTGGCAGGAGAACCCCAGCTGTCCCACACCATCCATCACTCCAGTTGATCCCACACATGTTCCCTTGAAGGAAAGCGTGTTGTGTGACTTCTTCTTCTTCCAGATGAAACCATGTATGCCTGTGGTGAGCCCCAAACCCTTCATACAGAGTTGTCGCATTCATCCTCGCCCCTTCGAAGCAGCTCGCTCCTACCAGTCCTTCTGCCGCATGCAAGGTGTCATGTTTCCGCTTTCGATCTTCTAAGGAGATGGACTAGAAAATGATTTGGGGCCTACAGGGAAATAACTTTTTCACGATGTAAGATAGCAAAGCACAAAAAAAAAGTAAACATTATATATCAAAATAAACTAATAAATAAATAAATACTGCATTAATATTAGGCTTTTGTTTGTTTTCCTGTAAACAACATATATATTGATAATATGATCTTAGATAATAATAAGAACCTTATTAAGAGGAGGCAGTAGACACCTGCTTAAATGATAATTACTGCAGAGAGCTGTCAAACACTACATCAATTGTTGCTGTGAAAAACATTTTGACTTTGCTGAATATTTTTCTTTTATTGTGTTGCACAATACCTGTTTTTCTTTGACAAAAAAATTTACATAAACCTAATTACACACATAGCCTTCAATAAAAATAGATAATGTAACTCATAAACCAGTCCTTTAGTTCCGATCTATGGACGGGGAAGAAAATATCCCAACTTTTTCTTTATTAGCTTCTGGAACACTTGTTGCCTTGGATATAATTTCCATTATGTATATAGAACACCATATCTCCAATAGTAAATATCATCTTCTCTTCCTCACTGAAACATTGGTTTCGGAGACATCTGACAGTATTTCCTTTTCGGTTTGGAGTGTAGGAATAGGTTTCTGGCCTTGGAAGTGCAGATGAAGAGCGGAATGTTGATGAGATGTGGAGAGATGTGAAAACGGTTTTGAAAGAATCGGCAGATTGCACAATCAGGAGGTGTAGGACAAGGCGAAAGAAATGGATGTCTGATGAAACTTGGGATACGATTAAAAAGAGGAGAGAGGCGAAACTTAGGAGTGAAGCTGGCCGAGTTGATGATCGTGAGGTTGAGTTAGCAAGGGCAGAATTCTGGAGTCTGCACTCTGAGGTTAGAAGATTGGCCAAAAGAGATAAAAGAAGACAGATAAAGGAGAAGGTGGCGGAGACTGAAGTTTTACTTAATAAAAACGATGGACAAAGTCAGAGGATAGCCTACAAGGCAATTAAAGAGTTGAATGGGTGTTATAATAAGCGTAAAGAAATTCCAGTTAAAGACCGAAATGGAAATTTACTCACTCAGGACAATGACATAAAAAATAGGTGGAAAGAGCATTTTGAAACAGTTTTAAATAGGCCAATACCACCGACAGATGACATACCAGAAGCTGAGAGAGATTTGAATACAGGAGGAGGAGAGATTACGTTAGAAGAAGTAGAGAAGGCAATAGGGCAGTTGAAGAATAATAAGGCACCAGGGGAAGATGGAGCTTTTCCGGAGATGTTTAAAGCGGATGAAGATAGGTTGCCGCTAATTTTGGTTAAGTTACTTAATAAAATTAAAGAAAGTGGGATGATACCGTCGGAATGGAAAAATGGTGTGATTGTCAAGATTCCAAAGAAAGGAGATTTAAGTGATTGTGGGAATTGGAGGGGTATTACTTTGTCTCCTATAGCTTTGAAAATATTTTGTAAAGTTCTGTTGAATAGGATTGAGCCGGGGTTAGATGGTGTTTGGAGGGAGGAGCAAGCCGGTTTCAGAAAAGGTCGGGGATGTAATGATCAGATCTTTGTTGTTAG
Source organism: Callinectes sapidus (assembly GCA_020233015.1). NCBI lineage: Eukaryota > Metazoa > Arthropoda > Malacostraca > Decapoda > Portunidae > Callinectes > Callinectes sapidus. The sequence goes on from CM035196.1 coordinate 17,977,958, forward strand.
GCATTTGATGCAGCAGGCAAATGAAATGAAGGCTAGTTTAAGCTTGTGTTTTGTTGATTTTGGAAGGCTTTTGACAGTGTTTCTAGAGAGGCGATGGGGAAAGTGTTGAGGTATTATGGTGTTCCAGAGTGGTTGGTGAAGTTGGTTAAAGATTTGCATGAGGGTACGTTTTGTAAGGTTATGAGTGATGGGTCCTTGAGTGAGGCTTTTGAAGTTAAGTCGGGTGTGATTCAGGGAGGGATTCTTTTCCCCTTTGTTGTTTGTCCTTGTTATTGATTATGTGATGAGGAGGGTTGCAGAGGAAACTAATGCTGGAATTGTGTGGGGAGATGACGTAAATTAGCAGATTTGGATTATGCAGATGATATTGTGCTTATTAGCGAAGGAACAGATGAGATGCAAAGGGTCTTAGA
>CM035196.1:18178684-18203390 GCA_020233015.1 Callinectes sapidus
TATTTAAAGCTTGCGATTGTCTGTGGTTTCCAGGGGTGGCGAGAGGAGGAGGGGGAAAAAGGCGCTAAGAGGAGGGAAGCCACGTCTCGTGAAGACGCGGAATGCCTTCAGTGCGTTAGAGGAGTAGGAGGTGTCCGTCCCCGCCATGGGGTTGGGCAAGAAGAGCAAGGAGGGGGCACACGGAGGTTTCCTGTTCCAAGGTAGAGTGCTTGTATTTGGGTATAGTCAAGTTAGGCATTCAAATAGTGCGTTTTGTGCCAGGAATAGGAAGCGTAGGACCAGGGTGTATTTGCTGCCGTGTGTGGGTTTAGATCAAGTAGCTGCGAGGCTCGACACGTGCTTGGGTGATGATGGGACCAGACCCATTGCTATTCTCAAAACTTGGGGGAGTGACCTTTGTAAGGTCAGGAGCGAGGAGCTTTTGAGGAGGTCTCGATAGGCTCTAGATAAGATTAGGAGCAAGAGTGGGATTCCCGTGGTGTGTGGTGTCTTGCCATGATAAGGATTCGATGCTGCGTGGATGTCCAGGGCTATTGCGGTGAGTTGCACGCTTGCAACTTACCGCAAGGGCAATAGATGGACATTCATCGACTACTGGGACCACTTCTATGGCAAGGACATCTTGTATGACAGCGATGGAGTGCATTCATCCTGCCATGGTGTCCGAGCCATGGTTGGAACAATTGAGAGGGGATTAAATGCGCTCCAGTAATTTTTTCGTTAGTTAGGAGAGGGATAAGACTTATAAGAAAGACGGAGGAGAATATCTAAGTGAAGAAAAGTAAATAGCAAAGGGAAGGTAGGAAACTGTTTAAATGTTTATTGCAGAAACTGTAGAAATATTTTGAATATGATAGCTTTCCCTAGGGGAGCAACGTGTGTCGAGAATTTCGATATCATTGCATTAACAGAAACTTCGTTAGACTTGTCAGGAAAAGTATTTGGTCTAGAGGTTAAAATTGATGGTTACACATTATTTCACACAGACAGGGAAAACAGGAAAGGTGGAGGAATAGCGCTATAAGTTAGGAATACACTACGATGTTGCCTAAACAGTATTATCAAGACAGACAGCGAAACAGAGTCATTGTGGGTGGATATAAAGGAAGGATCACAAACTCTAGTTGGGATTAGTGTACAGACGAATGAATGAAATCAGCTCCTCACTTTGCCAGGAAATGGAGCAGTAAGGTACGTTAGGCAGGTTGTGGGTGATTTCAATTATAGGAATGTTCATTGGAGTTTGATGATAGGCAACAGGGAAACAGATCCTTAAGATAATTCAGAATAATTTCTTTAAAAAAGTAATCTTAGAACCTAAAAGTGAGAGTACTAAATTTAATTCTGAAAAGCAAGGAGGAACTAACCAAGCAAGTTGAGGTCGGAAGGCAGCTAGATAACAGCGAATATAGTGAACTTAGATATAAAATTTATTGGCAGGATAATGGCAGAAGCAGGAATATGAGGAATATGATTTTAGGAAGGCAGATTTTGAGGGATTAAAAAGGTACCTAGAGGTAATTGACTTGCGTCAGACAGATGGGGAAAATCAGGTAGGTGTCAGGTATGCGCTCCTCTTCGGTAGCAACACTGCAGCAGGTGCCAAGTCAGCTTATGTCACTTTCACTCGTCCTTGAGAGGATGGCGGGAACGGGGGGTGGTGCAGCTTCCACACAGGCGGGCGCGGAGTTCAAGGGTCAGCTCCGCGATTCCCACGCCCGGACCAAAGTACCACGCCCAACGCGTCCTAGCCAAGGATTCTATAATATCCTTGGCCCCAGCCGACGACGACCATGCCCTTCCAGTACACCGAGGTTTTGGTCTAAATAGATGTATTCAGGCTGAGTAGTTTTGTTACCCAGCCACCAGCAAGTATAGCTGAAGTGGTGGTGGTGGTGTGTGTGTGTGTGTGTGGTTTCAAAGTACCGTGAGTGCTGCAAAACAAGCCTTGTGCAGGAGTGTCTTTAGAGCGATGAGACAGAGAGAAGAAGCAGCCAGCGCTAAGTCATAACAAATTTGAGTCGTGTCAGCGATTTGGTCGTTCAAGACAAGGTCTCTTCCATCTCACTCCTCTCTTTCTTGTTTCATCGCAATAATTTCTTGACATCCTCAGAGGATCAAGGCCTTCAAGTCTCATCGCTTCTATGGACATCGAATCCCTCTTCACTAATGTTCCTGTCGACGAAACCATTGATCTCATCTGCAATAAACTCTACCACTCCAATGAACCCCCCTTCCCTATTCAGGAGAAATCACTACGCCTGTTACTACAAGCCTGCACCAAAGAAGTCCCGTTTTACGGCTCCGATGGAGAAATGTACGTGCAAGTTGACGGAGTCGCCATGGGTTCACATTTAGGTGTGCTCTTTGCCAACTTCTACATGGGGTCGCTAGAAGAGAAAATCTTCACTCAACATTCCGACCTGAAACAACCACTTTACGCACGTTACATCGATGACATCTTCATCAACGCTTCCAGTGAAGAACACGTCAAGCAACTCATAGACATTTTTAAAAACAATTCCGCCCTCAACTTCACACATGAGATAGAAGAAGACCAGCAACTTCCATTTCTCGACGTACTGGTACACCGCCACGAAAACAGTTTCTCGACCGAGGTCTTCGTTAAAGCCACAAACCTTGGATTCTGCCTCAACGCCGCCAGCGAATGCCCTGACAAATACCGCCGTAGTGTCATAAACTCCTTTGTCAAGCGTGCCTTCACTCACTGCTCTTCATGGACCACAACAGATAAAGAACTCAAAAGAATCTCCCACGTCCTCACCAACAATGGTTACTCAAAAGAGGAGATAGATGATGTCATCAGACACCGCATGAACCACTACGTCGTTCAAGAAGAAGAGCAAGACACCTCCCAAAATATCCATCTTTACTACAAGAACCATATGTCTTCATCCTACAAAGCCGACGAAAAATCACTCAAGAAAATTGTACAAAATAACGTCAAACCCGTTGAGCCCAATGCAGAACTCAAACTCATCATTTATTACAAGACTAGACGCACATCAAGCCTAATCATAAAGAACAACTGCCTCCCCCCTACTTCCCCGCTACAAGATCTGAGCCTCGTGTACAAGTTTACATGCAAGTATGGCGACTGCAGTCACCGACCTTCCTTGTACATCGGGTCTACCATCACCACCCTCTCAAAACGCATCACAGCTCACCTACAAGACGGAGCTATCAACGCCACTACCTCGCCAAACACAATACATCTGTCTCCCGAAAATACATTGAAGAAAACATCACCACACTTCATAAAGAAAAAGACGTAACCCGAATCAGAATGGCTGAATCGGTCTACATTAACTCCACAAAACCTACAATTAACATCCAGCTGCTCCCCGCATCCTGTTTACCGTCACAACGCAGGAATGCTACTAACTCCGAGGAAGACCAGCGCGCGCTGTGATTGGTCCACATACCCGCCGACGCTGAGTCCGTCCTACGTCCGCTCCTGGCGCAGATAAACAGCGCCACCGACCCACGTTCTTCACCACTCCACTCCAGCTCCTCGTAGCGCCAACACCTCCTCCGCCCAGCACTCGCCGAGCTGGTGAAACGAGACTTAGTCTCTGTTATAGAGGAACAATTTTGCCTGTTTTAGGCAGTTTTGTCCACTTGTGGACTTAGTCTCAGAGTGCTTCGCACCTCGGAGATGTTTCTGATTACAGATTGACATTGTCGCTGAACTCCAACCTTTTTGCCCAATATTGTGACTCTGAGCTTAGTACGAAGCCGAACCCCGAAGCTCTGTCTTTTAGGACAGTTCCTGACGGGGGCCCTTCAGAGGGCTGGTCATAGGAAAACGAGAGTCCGGGCCATAGGGACACTGTTAGAAAGGCTAAGACCCGCAAGGGGCAGCTATCTGGACTTAGGCTTATTCCAGGTAGCTGTAGGTACCATGCTACACCATGGCCAGAATAAAAATAAAGTGTAAGACCAACACCAAACATGAGAAGTTTAAACTAATGGAGATTCTTTTTTCCAGAGACATAGAAGTGAATAGAATTTTTGAAGTGCGAGATGGCTTTGCACTACTTGTGTCAAAAGACAATCATGTTGACAATATCTTTACCTCAGAAACTAAACAACTCCTCTCTGATCATGAATTCAACCCTGTCATGCCACCAGAGTTACGATCAAGGAAAAGCGTCATCATCCCTAGGGTGGATGACCTAATATATGATAGAAATGTAGTTGACATTGGAGAAGAAATTGCCAGAGTAAATGATTGGATCACTGAGGAAGACATAGAAAGTGTCTATAAATTTCCTAACTCACCAACCTTAAAAGTAACTTTCCATCAAACAAACATAGCTAAAAAATGTACTGAGAGCGGACTAAAAGCCTTTAAAATCAGTATTCCTGCACACGAGATCAGACTTGAAAAATACATACCCATAAAATGTTGTATGCGTTGCTACGCACTAGAAGACCATTACACCAGTGAATGTGAAAAGAGTAAAGATTTCAAAGTGTGCTCAGAATGTAGCTCTATGAACCACCTTTTCTATCAGTGTAAAGAGACCACTAAAAAATGTTTGAATTGTGGGGATGACCATAGTACACTTGCTATGAAATGCCAAAAAAAGAAAGGATATAATAAAAGCAAAAAGATTGCAGGAAACTCAGAAACAAAACATGACCTACTCTAGTATAGCTCAAACGACTCTACCACCTAAAATGTCAACTTTCACATCACCACAAAACCTGATCAACAGAGAAGATCTTCTTAAAATAAATATTTGCATAGGTCTGGCTGAAAGCAGAAATAAGAACTCCCCAGGTACTTTTGCATTAGAGCTGAATAATGCACTCAAAGCTAATAACCTGCCCACCATAACAGTTCCTGATGAAGTAAGCTCAACAAAGCAAGCCTCACAACACCAACAACAAACTGATATAGGTGCAACAGGTATTCAGCCAGCACCTACCCCCCGTAATGACTCAATAAGTAGAACAAGTAGCAGAAATGACCTAAATATCAGCCAAGAATCCATAACACCTAAAAAGCGCACAAGGGATTCTAAAGAGTTTGGGCTAGAGTTTTTCACAATTAACGAAAGAGGTTGGCCAGAAGACTTTAGCACAGATAAGCTACTCAGAGGGATTTCAAATAAAATATACAAATACCAATATAGAAATGACAAATATCATGAAGAACAAATCCTAAAGATGGTAAAAAGAGGAGAAATAGAAATAAGCACTTGCTTTTTCTCGGTAAGGGAGGATCATTTTCGTAAAATCAGATCTGGACTCATAAAAGAACGGTCTCCCCTACAGTGCAGAGACCCACGCCTAGAGAAAAGACCACACCACATTCAACCTTAAAATTATTCAACATAACGCCTTAAATTGGAAAACAAATAAACAATCTCTAATAATTAATTATCTTTCGACTAATCCGGATTTAATTTTAATAAACAGTCATGGCCTAAAAAGCAACGAACAAATGAAAATACCTGGATATAGAGTCTATAAAGTAAATTATACAGAAGAACAATCAGATGGATCAGCAATTGCAATAAAACACAACATCAACCATAAACTCTTTGACGACTTTGACACAGACTTTCTCGCTGTGGAGATTGATACTAACCTTGGACCTATAATAATAGCAACGACTTACTTACCACCTAGACGCCCTTACTTACCCTACACCGACATACTCAGACTCTTAAGCAACACTGTTCCGACTTATATACTTGGTGACTCTCATGCATGCTGGTGTACTACGGCCAAGCTCCAGCAACTGGTCATCTGCTCTACACATCTTGGACAAGAAGAATAAAGAGATCAGCCCCTGTGGTGACTACCGTGCTCTCAACGCCCTCACCAAGCTGGACAGGTATCCTGTGCCCAACATCCAGGAATTTACCTCACAGCTCGCCGACTCCACCATCTTCTCCCGCATCGACCTGGTGAAGGTATTCCACCAGATCCCAGTCCACCCTGACGACATCCCGAAAACAGCCATTAGCACTCCTTTTGGCTTGTTTGAGTACACACAGATGCCGTTTGGACTCAAGAATGCAGCCCAGACATTCCAGTGCTTCATAGACGAGGTAGTGCGAGGCCTTTCCTTCTGGTTCGCCTACATTGACGACCTCCTCATCGCCAGTCCTGATGAGGAAATCCACCTCGTCCACCTGTGCCAACTCTTCACACGCCTCGAAGACTATGGCATCCAGATTAACGTAGAGAAGTCCGTGCTGGGTGTCTCTTCTCTGGACTTCCTTGGCCACTCCATTTCTTCGGCAGGAATCTCTTCCCTGCCCTCAAAGTGTGAGGCGATTCAGCAGTTTCCCAGGCCCTCCATGCAGCGCCAGCTGAGGGAATTCCTGGGGATGGTGAACACCTACAACCGCTTCATCCCTCGCTGTACCCTTATTCTCCAACCTCTCTACGCCATGCTCAAGCCTTCCAAGAGAGGCCAGTCTTTCACCCTCGACTGGACACCTGAAGCTGATGCTGCCTTCACCTCCACCAAGGAAGCCCTCTCCAGAGTCTCCACCCTCTGCTTCCCTTCTCCTGATGCCAACATCTCCATCTCCACTGATGCCTCCAGCATTGGTGTCGGTGCGGTGCTACAACAATTCGTCGGTGATGGCTGGAAACCGGTGGCTTTCTTCTCAAAGAAGTTCACACCTGCAGAAGAGAAGTACAGCGCCTTCGACAGGGAACTTCTCGCCATCTACCGTGCCATCAAGCGTTTCCGGTACTTCGTGGAAGGCCAGCAGTTCCACATCTTAACTGACCACAAGCCTCTTACCGCCATATTCCACAAAAACAAGTCTACCTACACTCCACGCCAGCTGCGACACATCGAGTATGTCTCCCAATTCACCACAGACATACGTTACATTAAAGGCTGTGACAACGCCCCAGCTGACGCACTCTCCCGCAACATCAGTGCTTTGTCTTCTTCTCCCTTCGACTATGCCGCTGTTGCTGTAGACCAGGTTGGCGACACTGAACTGCAGCACCTGAAAAACAACGCCGCACTCGAGATGAAGGAGGTCCCAGTGCCAGGAACCACCTTGCAGCTGTACGCCGATGTCTCCACTTCCAACGTCTGGCCCTACTTACCTGTACAACACCGGTACCCCACGTTCCGGCAGCTGCACGACATCTCTCACCCTGGCATCCGCGCATCACAGCAGTTGATGACGTCCCGCTTCATATGGAGCGGCATCAACAAGGACGTAAGGCTGTGGACCCGCAACTGCCTCAAGTGCCAGGCCTCCAAGGTCACACAACACACCCGCTCCTCTCCAGGCACCTTCACGCCAGTCTCCACCAGGTTTAAGCACGTCCACATTGACATTGTGGGCCCCTTGCCATACTCCCGGGGTTAAAAGTACCTGCTCACCTGCGTGGACCGCTTCACCAGATAGCCCTAAGCTACCCCACTGGCGGACATCACCACTCCACTTCGTGGAGACATGGGTTTCCAGGTTTGGCGTCCCTCTCAGCCTCACGTCCGACCGCGGTGGCCAATTTGAGTCCTAGGTATGGAGTTGTGTCATGACTGTACTTGGTATCAACCGCTTCAGGACCTCCAGCTACCACATGCAGGCGAACGGCATAGTCGAGCGTTTCCACCGCCAGCTAAAGACCTCACTGACAGCCTCTTCATCCTGTCGTGAGAGGTGGGTGGACACCTTGCCCCTCACACTCCTCGGCATCAGAACTGCCCTGAAGGAGGACCTCCAGCACTCCTCTGCTGAGTTGGTGCATGGCTCCACCCTCCGGTTGCCAGGCGAACTCCTCACCAGCCAACCTCTCCTCACGCCCAGCAGTGTCCAGGACTTCGCAGCTACCCTCAAAGAGTCCTTGGCGAGTCTTCGGCCGGTGCGGCCACGCACGCCTAGAAACGCCACAGTCTTCACCAACCAGGACCTTGACAGCTGCTCCCACGTCTTCCTCCGAATCGACAGCGTCAGGCGGCCTCTCCAGCAACCCTACCAGGGCCCCTTCAAAGTCCTCCGACGTACTCGGAAGACGTTCACCCTGGACATCAGTGGCGCTGATATGTTTGTAAAATGAGTTTATTTATGTTTACCATTAAAGAACCTTGTTTTCCTTTATATACAAACATAGGAATTAAGTATACCTCAAGAGGATCCAAAGATATTATAGGAATCAAATATTTTTGTGTGTTTATAGAGACCTAAGAATAGGATTAAGTGCCTTATAATGTAAGTTGTGTAGTTTATAACAACTGGCGTCCCTAGCGGCTTGAGAGAGACAAAGAAAAGACATGTAAGCCCGTGTGTACTCTTCAATAAACCTTCATTGGCTCATCTCAGTGTCTCCATCATCCCTCCAGAAGCAACGAGAATGGGATATAAGCAGAAGGCACATAGTTACAACATAATAACGCATTGCAGCTACGTGTGTAAGCTGTAGTGAGTGATAAGCACTCGCCACCAAACACAACAGGCGCCACCCAGTCTTTTGCGGTAGACAGAGTTAAACCTGCCTACCTGCTCCAGGCCGTCATCGGCAGGCATCAGCACCTCACCGCTGTTAGTAATAGCACAACTTAGTTTTGTTGGCGTTGTTGGTGGCTGCTGTGCATTCTTTGCCTGGGACCACCTGTTTCACTGGATGAGAAGTAGTTGTAACCCGGTTGATGGTAGGTGCGTCCTGTTGTTTTGATTGTCAAAAAACGTCTGCATGAGCTGCTAAACTTCGAGGATCGGTTGAGTCCACATCAATAAGAAACATGGATATTTTCGGGCATCTGCTCGAGGAAAATCTGTTCGAAGAGAAGATAAGATTTGTGTCCATCCTTTGGGGATAGAATCTCGTTTATTAACATGGATGGTTTACGATCACCAGGACCATCCATGTGTAGTGGTTTTGTAGACCAATCGCTTTTGTAGACTTCCCGCACCACTTCGGTCTCCTAGTGGATGTGCAGAAACGGCAACTTGTTGATCCTCTCACTTCACTCTCCACACACGTGCAGTCTACCCCAGGCACCAGCGCGTGCCTCACTGTCCTCAAGGCAGACACCCAGTTCGCTGCACTTCTCAAGAAGTTCCCGACTCTTCTGCAGCCGTACTCCACAGCCAGGCCTGTAAAACACCACGTCATGCACCATATCGAGACCTCCGGCCGACCTACATACGTTAAGGCCCACCGCCTCGCGCCTGAGCGCTACAAGCTCGCCAAGGCCGAGTTTGAGTCTCTCATGCATGCTGGTGTACTACGGCCAAGCTCCAGCAACTGGTCATCTGCTCTACACATCTTGGACAAGAAGAATAAAGAGATCAGCCCCTGTGGTGACTACCGTGCTCTCAACGCCCTCACCAAGCTGGACAGGTATCCTGTGCCCAACATCCAGGAATTTACCTCACAGCTCGCCGACTCCACCATCTTCTCCCGCATCGACCTGGTGAAGGTATTCCACCAGATCCCAGTCCACCCTGACGACATCCCGAAAACAGCCATTAGCACTCCTTTTGGCTTGTTTGAGTACACACAGATGCCGTTTGGACTCAAGAATGCAGCCCAGACATTCCAGTGCTTCATAGACGAGGTAGTGCGAGGCCTTTCCTTCTGGTTCGCCTACATTGACGACCTCCTCATCGCCAGTCCTGATGAGGAAATCCACCTCGTCCACCTGTGCCAACTCTTCACACGCCTCGAAGACTATGGCATCCAGATTAACGTAGAGAAGTCCGTGCTGGGTGTCTCTTCTCTGGACTTCCTTGGCCACTCCATTTCTTCGGCAGGAATCTCTTCCCTGCCCTCAAAGTGTGAGGCGATTCAGCAGTTTCCCAGGCCCTCCATGCAGCGCCAGCTGAGGGAATTCCTGGGGATGGTGAACACCTACAACCGCTTCATCCCTCGCTGTACCCTTATTCTCCAACCTCTCTACGCCATGCTCAAGCCTTCCAAGAGAGGCCAGTCTTTCACCCTCGACTGGACACCTGAAGCTGATGCTGCCTTCACCTCCACCAAGGAAGCCCTCTCCAGAGTCTCCACCCTCTGCTTCCCTTCTCCTGATGCCAACATCTCCATCTCCACTGATGCCTCCAGCATTGGTGTCGGTGCGGTGCTACAACAATTCGTCGGTGATGGCTGGAAACCGGTGGCTTTCTTCTCAAAGAAGTTCACACCTGCAGAAGAGAAGTACAGCGCCTTCGACAGGGAACTTCTCGCCATCTACCGTGCCATCAAGCGTTTCCGGTACTTCGTGGAAGGCCAGCAGTTCCACATCTTAACTGACCACAAGCCTCTTACCGCCATATTCCACAAAAACAAGTCTACCTACACTCCACGCCAGCTGCGACACATCGAGTATGTCTCCCAATTCACCACAGACATACGTTACATTAAAGGCTGTGACAACGCCCCAGCTGACGCACTCTCCCGCAACATCAGTGCTTTGTCTTCTTCTCCCTTCGACTATGCCGCTGTTGCTGTAGACCAGGTTGGCGACACTGAACTGCAGCACCTGAAAAACAACGCCGCACTCGAGATGAAGGAGGTCCCAGTGCCAGGAACCACCTTGCAGCTGTACGCCGATGTCTCCACTTCCAACGTCTGGCCCTACTTACCTGTACAACACCGGTACCCCACGTTCCGGCAGCTGCACGACATCTCTCACCCTGGCATCCGCGCATCACAGCAGTTGATGACGTCCCGCTTCATATGGAGCGGCATCAACAAGGACGTAAGGCTGTGGACCCGCAACTGCCTCAAGTGCCAGGCCTCCAAGGTCACACAACACACCCGCTCCTCTCCAGGCACCTTCACGCCAGTCTCCACCAGGTTTAAGCACGTCCACATTGACATTGTGGGCCCCTTGCCATACTCCCGGGGTTAAAAGTACCTGCTCACCTGCGTGGACCGCTTCACCAGATAGCCCTAAGCTACCCCACTGGCGGACATCACCACTCCACTTCGTGGAGACATGGGTTTCCAGGTTTGGCGTCCCTCTCAGCCTCACGTCCGACCGCGGTGGCCAATTTGAGTCCTAGGTATGGAGTTGTGTCATGACTGTACTTGGTATCAACCGCTTCAGGACCTCCAGCTACCACATGCAGGCGAACGGCATAGTCGAGCGTTTCCACCGCCAGCTAAAGACCTCACTGACAGCCTCTTCATCCTGTCGTGAGAGGTGGGTGGACACCTTGCCCCTCACACTCCTCGGCATCAGAACTGCCCTGAAGGAGGACCTCCAGCACTCCTCTGCTGAGTTGGTGCATGGCTCCACCCTCCGGTTGCCAGGCGAACTCCTCACCAGCCAACCTCTCCTCACGCCCAGCAGTGTCCAGGACTTCGCAGCTACCCTCAAAGAGTCCTTGGCGAGTCTTCGGCCGGTGCGGCCACGCACGCCTAGAAACGCCACAGTCTTCACCAACCAGGACCTTGACAGCTGCTCCCACGTCTTCCTCCGAATCGACAGCGTCAGGCGGCCTCTCCAGCAACCCTACCAGGGCCCCTTCAAAGTCCTCCGACGTACTCGGAAGACGTTCACCCTGGACATCAGTGGCGCTGATATGTTTGTAAAATGAGTTTATTTATGTTTACCATTAAAGAACCTTGTTTTCCTTTATATACAAACATAGGAATTAAGTATACCTCAAGAGGATCCAAAGATATTATAGGAATCAAATATTTTTGTGTGTTTATAGAGACCTAAGAATAGGATTAAGTGCCTTATAATGTAAGTTGTGTAGTTTATAACAACTGGCGTCCCTAGCGGCTTGAGAGAGACAAAGAAAAGACATGTAAGCCCGTGTGTACTCTTCAATAAACCTTCATTGGCTCATCTCAGTGTCTCCATCATCCCTCCAGAAGCAACGAGAATGGGATATAAGCAGAAGGCACATAGTTACAACATAATAACGCATTGCAGCTACGTGTGTAAGCTGTAGTGAGTGATAAGCACTCGCCACCAAACACAACAGGCGCCACCCAGTCTTTTGCGGTAGACAGAGTTAAACCTGCCTACCTGCTCCAGGACGTCTCCTCACCTGCCACCACCACTGTCACACCTGCCACTGCCTCATGTACCTCGAAGGACCCTACTGTGCACACAAGAAAAATTTAGTTTCTCCTTCCTCGAAACTAGGGGGGGAGTATTGTAGTGTGCATCTTAGTCTAGTCTGTGTGCCTTCAACATCCACCATTCTCCTTCTTGCCGTTCTCCCATTTCAAGGTTAACTCTCTTAACACATTTATTTTCTCTCCCAAGAAACACCAATTATTTCTACTTCATACCTTCTTTTCACAAACAAACACATACATCGGCGGCTGTGCCTCTTTTACATACACATCTTTCACATGCACAGAAAACATACACGCACTTTATGTATATATGTATATATATTATATTACTGTAAATGGTTGGGTGTGTCGCAGCGCACAACGACCTTGTAAAAATTCTGGCGAATAAAGAGAGAGAGAGAGTGGCAGATGAAAACTGTCGTATCCGTTCCCTTAAGAGAAGGCAATATCGCCCATAAGTCCTTATGGGTATGGGACCTAACGGATTACCTCTCGGGCTAGCTGGTCCCTTAACGGACTAAACACGGCGTATCCGTCCAGGATACGTTTGGACCACTGGCCCTTAAAAAGAGAGGCTGTAAGGGCTGGCAAGTAAAGCCGTCACTTGTGCCGGTTTTAATGCGAAGAAACAGAGGAAGTGGTGCACACCAAACAGACACCGACAACATATACTCCTTGTAATAACTGTTGATTTGTCAAACTTTATGAGTAAAAAGTGTGATCTCCGTACAAGCATGTTTACATTTCACTGCCGCTTCATTGGTGACCTCGGAAATCGAAAATGGCTTTTTTTTTTTTTCTCTCTTTTTTTTGGATTCCATCATGTTATGGAAAGTAACATCGAACATAATGTAGTTGTGCTAAAGCTGCCCATTTTCTGAATAACTTCATACTTAAGTATGATATCAACAAACCGAAGACCAGTTTCATATCCGTCAGATAACTAAAGACATCATCAAATACTACTACGTCGTCAGCGCTCTCGATTAAGAAACCGCAGGACGAGTCGTCAATCACCTTTTTTAGCCTCCACCAATGGAGGAGTCAAGACATTTCTCAAGAAAACCTACGATCTCAGCCGCCGCGATTGGTCTACAAAACCACTACACATGGATGGTCCTGGTGATCGTAAACCATCCATGTTAATAAACGAGATTCTATCCCCAAAGGATGGACACAAATCTTATCTTCTCTTCGAACAGATTTTCCTCGAGCAGATGCCCGAAAATATCCATGTTTCTTATTGATGTGGACTCAACCGATCCTCGAAGTTTAGCAGCTCATGCAGACGTTTTTTGACAATCAAAACAACAGGACGCACCTACCATCAACCGGGTTACAACTACTTCTCATCCAGTGAAACAGGTGGTCCCAGGCAAAGAATGCACAGCAGCCACCAACAACGCCAACAAAACTAAGTTGTGCTATTACTAACAGCGGTGAGGTGCTGATGCCTGCCGATGACGGCCTGGAGCAGGTAGGCAGGTTTAACTCTGTCTACCGCAAAAGACTGGGTGGCGCCTGTTGTGTTTGGTGGCGAGTGCTTATCACTCACTACAGCTTACACACGTAGCTGCAATGCGTTATTATGTTGTAACTATGTGCCTTCTGCTTATATCCCATTCTCGTTGCTTCTGGAGGGATGATGGAGACACTGAGATGAGCCAATGAAGGTTTATTGAAGAGTACACACGGGCTTACATGTCTTTTCTTTGTCTCTCTCAAGCCGCTAGGGACGCCAGTTGTTATAAACTACACAACTTACATTATAAGGCACTTAATCCTATTCTTAGGTCTCTATAAACACACAAAAATATTTGATTCCTATAATATCTTTGGATCCTCTTGAGGTATACTTAATTCCTATGTTTGTATATAAAGGAAAACAAGGTTCTTTAATGGTAAACATAAATAAACTCATTTTACAAACATATCAGCGCCACTGATGTCCAGGGTGAACGTCTTCCGAGTACGTCGGAGGACTTTGAAGGGGCCCTGGTAGGGTTGCTGGAGAGGCCGCCTGACGCTGTCGATTCGGAGGAAGACGTGGGAGCAGCTGTCAAGGTCCTGGTTGGTGAAGACTGTGGCGTTTCTAGGCGTGCGTGGCCGCACCGGCCGAAGACTCGCCAAGGACTCTTTGAGGGTAGCTGCGAAGTCCTGGACACTGCTGGGCGTGAGGAGAGGTTGGCTGGTGAGGAGTTCGCCTGGCAACCGGAGGGTGGAGCCATGCACCAACTCAGCAGAGGAGTGCTGGAGGTCCTCCTTCAGGGCAGTTCTGATGCCGAGGAGTGTGAGGGGCAAGGTGTCCACCCACCTCTCACGACAGGATGAAGAGGCTGTCAGTGAGGTCTTTAGCTGGCGGTGGAAACGCTCGACTATGCCGTTCGCCTGCATGTGGTAGCTGGAGGTCCTGAAGCGGTTGATACCAAGTACAGTCATGACACAACTCCATACCTAGGACTCAAATTGGCCACCGCGGTCGGACGTGAGGCTGAGAGGGACGCCAAACCTGGAAACCCATGTCTCCACGAAGTGGAGTGGTGATGTCCGCCAGTGGGGTAGCTTAGGGCTATCTGGTGAAGCGGTCCACGCAGGTGAGCAGGTACTTTTAACCCCGGGAGTATGGCAAGGGGCCCACAATGTCAATGTGGACGTGCTTAAACCTGGTGGAGACTGGCGTGAAGGTGCCTGGAGAGGAGCGGGTGTGTTGTGTGACCTTGGAGGCCTGGCACTTGAGGCAGTTGCGGGTCCACAGCCTTACGTCCTTGTTGATGCCGCTCCATATGAAGCGGGACGTCATCAACTGCTGTGATGCGCGGATGCCAGGGTGAGAGATGTCGTGCAGCTGCCGGAACGTGGGGTACCGGTGTTGTACAGGTAAGTAGGGCCAGACGTTGGAAGTGGAGACATCGGCGTACAGCTGCAAGGTGGTTCCTGGCACTGGGACCTCCTTCATCTCGAGTGCGGCGTTGTTTTTCAGGTGCTGCAGTTCAGTGTCGCCAACCTGGTCTACAGCAACAGCGGCATAGTCGAAGGGAGAAGAAGACAAAGCACTGATGTTGCGGGAGAGTGCGTCAGCTGGGGCGTTGTCACAGCCTTTAATGTAACGTATGTCTGTGGTGAATTGGGAGACATACTCGATGTGTCGCAGCTGGCGTGGAGTGTAGGTAGACTTGTTTTTGTGGAATATGGCGGTAAGAGGCTTGTGGTCAGTTAAGATGTGGAACTGCTGGCCTTCCACGAAGTACCGGAAACGCTTGATGGCACGGTAGATGGCGAGAAGTTCCCTGTCGAAGGCGCTGTACTTCTCTTCTGCAGGTGTGAACTTCTTTGAGAAGAAAGCCACCGGTTTCCAGCCATCACCGACGAATTGTTGTAGCACCGCACCGACACCAATGCTGGAGGCATCAGTGGAGATGGAGATGTTGGCATCAGGAGAAGGGAAGCAGAGGGTGGAGACTCTGGAGAGGGCTTCCTTGGTGGAGGTGAAGGCAGCATCAGCTTCAGGTGTCCAGTCGAGGGTGAAAGACTGGCCTCTCTTGGAAGGCTTGAGCATGGCGTAGAGAGGTTGGAGAATAAGGGTACAGCGAGGGATGAAGCGGTTGTAGGTGTTCACCATCCCCAGGAATTCCCTCAGCTGGCGCTGCATGGAGGGCCTGGGAAACTGCTGAATCGCCTCACACTTTGAGGGCAGGGAAGAGATTCCTGCCGAAGAAATGGAGTGGCCAAGGAAGTCCAGAGAAGAGACACCCAGCACGGACTTCTCTACGTTAATCTGGATGCCATAGTCTTCGAGGCGTGTGAAGAGTTGGCACAGGTGGACGAGGTGGATTTCCTCATCAGGACTGGCGATGAGGAGGTCGTCAATGTAGGCGAACCAGAAGGAAAGGCCTCGCACTACCTCGTCTATGAAGCACTGGAATGTCTGGGCTGCATTCTTGAGTCCAAACGGCATCTGTGTGTACTCAAACAAGCCAAAAGGAGTGCTAATGGCTGTTTTCGGGATGTCGTCAGGGTGGACTGGGATCTGGTGGAATACCTTCACCAGGTCGATGCGGGAGAAGATGGTGGAGTCGGCGAGCTGTGAGGTAAATTCCTGGATGTTGGGCACAGGATACCTGTCCAGCTTGGTGAGGGCGTTGAGAGCACGGTAGTCACCACAGGGGCTGATCTCTTTATTCTTCTTGTCCAAGATGTGTAGAGCAGATGACCAGTTGCTGGAGCTTGGCCGTAGTACACCAGCATGCATGAGAGACTCAAACTCGGCCTTGGCGAGCTTGTAGCGCTCAGGCGCGAGGCGGTGGGCCTTAACGTATGTAGGTCGGCCGGAGGTCTCGATATGGTGCATGACGTGGTGTTTTACAGGCCTGGCTGTGGAGTACGGCTGCAGAAGAGTCGGGAACTTCTTGAGAAGTGCAGCGAACTGGGTGTCTGCCTTGAGGACAGTGAGGCACGCGCTGGTGCCTGGGGTAGACTGCACGTGTGTGGAGAGTGAAGTGAGAGGATCAACAAGTTGCCGTTTCTGCACATCCACTAGGAGACCGAAGTGGTGCGGGAAGTCGGCGCCCAGAAGTACTTGAGAGACTGCTGCCACGTAGAACGTCCACTCAAAGGAACGGCGTAGGCTGAGCTCCACCTGCATAGTCTTACGCGAGAACACCGGGATCTTGGTGCCGTTAGCAGCGTAGATGTAGGGCTGGAGGCAGGGAGCGTTGAGAAGCTATTGCAGGAAGGACATTGACCTCAGCGCCAGTGTCGATGAGAAACCTTGTCTTGGAGAGTGGATCGAAGATGTGGAGCAGTGTCGAAGCACGGCGAACATTATGCGCCGCTAATGCTCGCTGGGCAGGTTTAAAGGATCCGTGGTGAAGTTGCAGGGCGACTGGCATTTGCGGGCCTCTCTATCAAAAGTGCGGTGGTAGTAGCAGGTGCCGGAAGAAGTGGAATAGGCACGGGAGGCGCTGGCGGACCTGCTGGTGGAGCGGGAGCTTCGCCTGAAGCGTAGTGGAGTCCTGGCGCGGGGACGGCTGTCAAGACGGCGAGTAAGGTTGCTGACCTGGAGCGCCAGTTGGGAGACTAACACGGCGAGGTGAGAGTCTGCCTCCGGCTTCACAGTAGCAGAAGCAACCGAAGGGTCAGGTGGAAGAGTCGCCATTAAATCATCAGCCAGCTGAGCAATCTCTTCCACTGACAGCTTGTCCTTGACGCTGAAGAGGCTGCGTTGTGTGGCGAGGGGCAGCCGCTGGTAGTACAGGTGGCGGAAGAGATCCGTGTCGAACGCACTGTACTTATCGCCCAACAGCTTCTTCATGCGTCTGAGGAGGTCTGAGCGCTTCTCGTCACCGAGCTCCTCTTTGCTCAGCAGTTCCTGGAAACTGGCGGTGACGGTAGACTGCAGGCGAGTCAGGACAGTAGCCTTGAGGTCATCGTATGGTGTGATGGAAGCGGTTGCCGTGCTGATGACGACAGAAACCTTAAACAGGACGTCAGGAGGAAGAAGGGCCGTGGCGTGAGTAAACTTGGTGAGGTTCGCCGTGATGGAGGCAGCTTTGAAGTTACACTCGATGATGGCAAACCACATGGCCGGGTCCTGGTTGCAGACAGGAGGTGCCCGGAAGGCCACGGGTGCCGAGAGGGACGAGGGCGCAGTAGGGTCCGTGGCTGCCATGGAGGCAGGTGCTGTGGGCGTCTGCATGCTGGTGGTATGAGGTGAGAAACCACAGCAGAATCAGAGATGCGCACAAGCAGAGGCACTTGCAGTGGACACTGTTTCGGCACTAACGCACTCCTGGGCTTTTCAAGGCACTGCATGAGGCGGTGGGGTTACGTCTGGGCACAGGGAAACGCTGATCAATCCCGAGCAGTGGGGGATTACTGGTGACACTTTTTGGACACTGGGCACACTACGAGTAATCGCGGGCGGTTGGGGATTATTGGGGACAATTTCTGGACACTGGGCACTCTGCGGGTAATCCCGAGCGGTCGGGGATTACAGGGGACACAATCTGGACACTGGGCACACTGCGCGTAATCCCGGGCGGTCCGGGATTACTGGGGATAAATCCTGGGTACAAGGGAACACTGTGAGTAATCCCGGGCGGTAGGGGGCGGAGCGCAGGGGCGGGGGCGGTGCGCGGGGTAGCTCAGAGGGATAGGGGGGCGGAGTGTAAACGCCGGGGTCACCAATTAAAACCGGCACAAGTGACGACTTTACTGGCCAGCCTTTACAGCCTCTCTTTTTAAGGGCCAGTGGTCTACAAACGTATGCTGGACGGATACACCGTGTTTAGTCCGTTAAGGGACCAGCTAGCCCGAGAGGTAATCCGTTAGGTCCCATACCCATAAGGACTTATGGGTGATATTGCCTTCTCTTAAGGGAACGGATACGACAGTTTACATCTGCCATTCTCTCTTTCTTTATTCGCCAGAATTTTTACAAGGTCGTTGTGCGCTGCGACACACACAACCATTTACAGTAATATAATATATATACATATATACATAAAGTGCGTGTATGTTTTCTGTGCATGTGAAAGATGTGTATGTAAAAGAGGCACAGCCGATGTATGTGTTCATTTGTGAAAAGAAGGTGTGAAGTAGAAATAATTGGTGTTTCTTGGGAGAGAAAATAAATGTGTTAAGAGAGTTACCCTTGAAATGGGAGAACGCTAAGAAGGAGAATGGTGGATGTTGAGGGCACACAGACTAGACTAAGATGCACACTAGAGTATCACGAGCGTAACTCTTAATCGTCGTTGAGCTAATATATATATATATATATATATATATATATATATATATATATATATATATATATATATATATATATATATATATATATTGTTGCTGTGGCGCCTAGTGTGGAGATAGCGTTGGCAATGCTATTAGATTGGCAATGATGACATTGGTGCAGAAGTGGTTGAGAGAGAGAGAGAGAGTTTGCGGCCAGGTGGATATCTTGTGCCTGATTGGCCAGTAGAAGGGACGCGCCTGGGACGGGGGAGAGACGCGACCGGAGGAGCGACACAAAGGAAAGGGGGGCTTTTGCCGACTCAGCAATTGGTGGCTGGGCAAGCGGAGGGTGAGCCCAGCGGAGATAGTGGCAGCCCAGTGAGGAGGCGTGTGAGAGGATCGCCGCGAATGGATGAAGGAGTTATCCCCGCTCTCTCTTCCAGAGAGAGATGTTGCCAGCCTTGCCTTGAGAGGACGCCTGGCTCTACCGCTCTCCCTGAGGACGCGATCCTGCCCTGTGTGTGTAGTAGTGTTGAGTACTTTGTGCCTTCCTGTATTTACTCTCTTGTGTGCCAGTAAAGTAAGGAAGTTGTGCCTTGCCTTTAACTGTATTCCTGCCTCTTTGAGTAAGTCTGGGGTCTGTGGGTCTGTACCTCGTTCGCCTTGCTAGCCATGAATCTTCGCCGAGAAGTGTCCCTGTCTGCTGCCGACCCCGTCCTGTGTGCTGTCCCGAGGGTGACGCTGTTGGTAAGAAGGGTAAGAAGAGTGTACCTGTCGTCGCCGTGGAAGCTGTGTGTGTGTGTGTGGACAGGGGGGGGGGGGGGGGGGGAGCAGCGTAAAAAGTGGTGTCAGGAGTTTTGGGGATAGTTTGGCTAGCGAGGTTGCCGGGCACAAGGCACCATGGCGGACTCGAGAGGCAGTGAAAAGCCGGGAGACAGTGAGTCGGGCTTGAAAAGGCTGGAAAACTTGGTCGTTGAGTTGGCACAGAAAATGGTACAGGATTTCAGTGAAATGAAACAGGCATTCAGTGAAATAAGGGAGGAGCTGGTGGCAGCGAGACGACGTTGTGAATGAAGCTCTGAAGTCGTCCAGGGCGGAGTGGAGGAAGAAGTTAAGACAGCCCAATCCCCTGTGTCAGACCAGCAGTTGTTTGGCTTGACTGGCCACTGTGAGCTGAGAGTGGTATTTACAGGGTATTATTATTACAGGGTGGTATTTACAGGGGTTTCAAGACACACGGTTAGAATGTAATGTCACTGTCTTTCTCGGAGAAGTGTTAAGTCTATCTCTTGAGAGATCGCTTAGAGAACACTTGAGTCCCGAGAACGCACACATTCACGGCACACACCTTCAGGGCACACACCTTCGGGGCACACACCTTCGAGGCACACACACAGTATGTTCCCTCAACCACCACACGAGCCGGCTGTCTTCCTTCTGCCTTGTCCGGCAGACGACCGGCGGCGGCCCTGTTGCGTCACCCCAACCGCCTCTCACCGCCGCTCGTTTTCTTCTCCCCTGGTGCGGCCTGCCGCTCCTCACGCCTTGGATACTGCTGACTCCGGGCGTGGTCATGTGAAGCAGGGATGGGTGTGTGTGTCTGATGTCTTAGTGTTCAAGTACATTATTTTATCTCATATAGTGATGTCTTATAAACTACATCCTACTTAGAGAGTTTATATTATTATATTTTAGTAAATGTAACATCCTATGGATACAATAACGATTGAAATGCCAAGTTATATATATATATATATATATATATATATATATATATATATATATATATATATATATATATATATATATATAAACACATGCAACTCCTTGTAGAGGACACAGCTGTGTCAGCATTTCTGAAGTATTGCACCATCTTATAGGGATGTTGCATCAGATTGTATTTGCATATTTAAATACAATGAATTTTTACCTATCATGTCCCTAACAAGGTGTTGGATTTGGCAAATCGGGGAGGCACAGCTGTATTAGTCAAAAATTGCTTGGATGAATTACTACTAGATGTGGACACCAGCGTTGTGGATCAAGTTTGGTTAAAATTACGCATTGTACCAAATGTCTTGTTCGGTTTTGTATACATTCCACCAAATGGCTCTACATATTATTCTCATGAGTCTTTCGCAGTGATAACCGAGAAGCTTAAATCAGATGTGAATATCAGTGTTCTCATCATGAGTGACATGAATACTTGATTGGGCTGTTCAGTTCGAAACGTATTGTCTGCTGGTAATGTAAATAACAATGATGTGTTGTCTTATCCCGTTTTTTTCACGACGATATTCATGTACATAACGATAATGCCGGAATTTTCTGCGCACTATGTATGTGCTGACAATAACTTGCTTGTGGTAAATAACCTTTAAACTCCCGATCAGCACCTTGAAGGGAAAAAAAAAAGAAAGAAAGAAAGAAACGTGACCACTGGATCCCAGAGCAAGATTTGTGGATTTGTGTGTTGCATCTCGCCAATTGGTCAAGAGTTTAAGTGATTTCAGTGTGGTACAGCACGGTGACCTGCCATCTGATCATGTCCGAGTTACGGTAACCGTGAATGTAAAAGGAATAGATCTAGACTCCACTCTGACACCTGGCGATCATGCCACGCTGTATGGCCCCGCTAATAAGATCAAGCTTGTTATAAAGCCTTTAAGTTAACATATGATTGACAAAGAAACTTTCTCCAGAAACATAAGTGCACAGTGTGACGAGGTTAACACGGTAGGAGATATAAATGTAGTGGCGTCGCAGGTGGCTGATGTGCAAATTGCAGCTGAACGCAGCGTGGGCAGGGCAGTGGCTGGTCGTTATCAAGATACTCTAAGTAGGTGGGAGAGAGTGTTGGGCGATAATGACGATTCAACTGTATGAAGGGCTATTGACTGGAAGGGAGATTTAAGGATTACATGCACTGCCTTCGATGAGTTCAGGCAGCATTTCGAGCGTGTGCTCAACCCCCCCCCCCCCCACCCTGAGGCGGAGACTCATGATGTGCATACAAAGACGACAATACGAATGCTTGACTCGGTTATAACTGATGAAGATGTTAAGCGACAAATAAATAAACTGAAGCCATACACAGCGTGTGGACTGGAAGGCATTTCACCAGGTTTCCTTGCTTTACTACCAGCAGAGTGGATTGTTATTTTGAATACACTTTTCAATAGTATGTTTTTCTCTGCATCATATCCTGAGTCATGGATTAAAACTACAGTGTTTACACTATTCAAGAAGGGAAATAAAATGGATACAAATAACTATCGAGGAATAACTATAATCAACTGTTTGGCAGTTGTATGACATGGTTTTGTGTGACAGGGTTAATCTTTGGTTTAGTCCTCCCCTGGAGCAGGCCGGAGCGCCGAGAAAACTCGGGTGTGTTGAACATATCGTCACTATAGGGTTTCTGACAGACACGGCCAAACGTAAGAGAAAGCTCTTTGTAACTTTAATAGATTTCTCAAAGGCATATGACCTGGTCCCTAGGAATATTCTCTTTAATGTGCTCAAATAACTAGGATGTGGCAAAGTAATGTTGCCGGCTCTGGAGGCAATGTATCGTGCGACGCAGCGTGTTATCTGTGCAGCGGTGATGACTGCTACGCAGGGAGTCCGGCAAGGCTCGTCCACCTCCTACTCCCTGTTTGTGGTGTTTGTAAACGAGCTTGTTAAAATGGTGAAAAATGCGTGTTTGAGTGAAAGTTTTTGTGGGGAAGTTGACATGAAAATGAATCAGGAAAACTTTTTTTTTTTTTTTTACCGGTCACAAAGTTGTACACTTCGTGTGTAAAGCCGCTCTTAGGAGCGAGGAGATCATCATCGAATTTGATATGTTACGTAGAGTCTGGTTGTCAAGTTTGGAAGATTTTGTAAATGAAAAGCAACATTTTTTTTTATAAAATGTGGAGAGAACGGCGCGAGTTCGATGATAATCCTCTCATATTAGTTATAAGAATGAAGATACGAATGTAGCCGCAGCAAGACTCATAACCTGTACAGTTTTTAAGGAGCAAGGAAACACTACATCCTCCTTTACTGAGACGCCACTGACTTGGCATACACTCGGGATGGCTGCCGTGTCCTGCCCAACATGTCATACACCCTACATCTATTTTCCCAAAAATAAATGAATCACACACAAGTGTGAAGTTCAGCACAGCTAGTAACAAAAGTAAAAGGTAAATGATCTACCTTGAGTAAACAGAGTACATCCTCACATAAGAGGGAGAGAAACAAATTAAAAGAGAAACAGAAATACACGAACAAATTAAAAGAGAAACAGAAATACACAAAATGCTTAGGATGTGTAGTTCTGCAGCCAAGCTGGTGGCTGCCTATTCCTGCTTGGTCTGCCAGTATGTTGAACTAGCAAGGTGCGCGAGTGGGCCTCACGAGGGCTGGGAGTGTGAGTGTCATGCAGTGGTGGGCCGGTGCGCGCGTTGTACCTGGGTGTGTCTCTAAGTGTTGAGGGCGTTTCCTGTGGTGACCGGTTTTAAATGTCTCATGGGCCCGCACAATCGAAAATACTTAAATGTTCCACTTAAGTTTGCTGCAGTGGACTTAACATGAAGTGGACTTAGAGTTACACTTAACTAATGTACTTCGAGCAGCACTCAAGTTAAGTCATCTGCCGTGTATGAAAAGCAATCATGGCAAAACTTGAAATCGTAAAAATATGATTATTTCAACAAAAACAACATAAAAATTAAAGAGAATTATGTTATACATATCCAGAACTACTATTATTAATTTTATCTCGCTAATTTGTCTCATTAAATACGAATTCGAAAAGGTATTAATTTACTAGCGTTTCAATTATTTTTGGAGTTATGTTAACGCTGTGTTTGTTTACATTCTTTTGCACACGGTCTAACGGTCTTTCACTTCTTTGCAATTTACCAGCCTTGAGTCGTTCCATATTCTAGAGTCGTGAACTGACCCATTTCGATACTACATATAATATTCTGTAGCGAGTATCGACCACTACTTGTATGTTGAGGCAGTGATAATTCTTCCGATTGATGTACTCTGCCTCATATTCCCTGGGAGCAACAATCCTAATGTGGGTACCATCTATAGCTCCAACCACTCCTGGAAAATTTTCCTAAATTCGGCTTGTCTCTGGCAAATTTCATCTTGCAATAGTGGGAATTTGAAAAAAAAACTTACGATAAAGGGTGCAGGTGGTGCCGCTAATGCAAGAAGTGTCTGTGTTATCACTTTGCTAACTGCTTGTTGTGTCATTCCTATGTCATCACTACTGCACAGACACATTTTTCCAGTGGCCAAATATCTCAGTGTTGTTATTACTTTCAATTCAGCCGGAATGGCTCGATTTCTTCCTGTTGGTGGTGTAATGGCATCTCGCACAAAGTCAGTCACTGATAATATTCCTGCACGGTCCAATCTGTATCTTTTTACTAATTCTGCATCGTTATATATGTTTAAAATGTCCTTCCGCTCATTGTAGAGTCTTCATCTCCTAATTCCCCCTTGAAACCGTTCTGCCATCTTCTTGCTGTTAGTAAACAATAAACACAAATGTTGTCTAGTAATGGTTTTCCAACAGCACCGGAATTGGCGTCCTCTGCCCTACAGCACTAAAGTGTCCTCATGGAGGTATCTTAATTTTTGTCGTCTGCAAAGTGCACTTCGAGGATACTTAGTGTAGATTTGAGTATTTGGTCCCGACTTGCAACTCTTGAAAATATCGTCTGCTAAGTGCACTTAGGAGAATTAAGTATTTTCGATTCTACGGGGCCTGTTTCTTAGCGACAAGCAGCCACTCCCATCCAGCCGTACTGGCGATGAGGCCGCACCTCCGTCACCACATCTGAACGATCCCAACGGTTAGAGATTTGATCCTGAAAGCGAACCCATACTCCCACCTGGAGAGGAGGTAGCG
>CM035196.1:18270279-18284665 GCA_020233015.1 Callinectes sapidus
GAGAGAGAGAGAGAGAGAGAGAGAGAGAGAGATCTTTACTTGTAAGTGACTTGGTTTTCAGGCAATTTCCAGAAGATATTCAATAAGTTGCCAACTGTGCTACTAACTCATGGATAATAATCATACTCGGCTTATTAGATTATTTTTATTAATTTGATTAACAGATTTCTCAACAACACTTGAAAGATTTGATATATATATATATATATATATATATATATATATATATATATATATATATATATATATATATATATATATAATACTGTTTAATCCCATAATAGGTTATGGAGAATCCTGCCTGCTGCTGCTGCTACAGTCTGTAAACAAGATACAAATAAAGCCTGTAAACATAAACAAGACACAAATAAGCAACCTGTAAATAATGTGCCTTGATTGGCCCATCACAGCACACACCTCAAGCAATGTTCACTCTGGATCATGGTCATAGTGTCTGTCAAGAAGGACCTGCTGGCTTTGAGAATATAAATTCGCTCTCTGATTCCTACATAGAGAAAAAATAAATTAACAAATGTTAACACAATTGAGACTTTTGAATATTGTAATGTTGAGACACTCCAGTGAGTGTGTATCACAGGTGTTGTGGTGTGTAACCTCTGAAACACAACTACTCTATAAAATATATATATATTTTTTTTTCCAAAGCTTTTATTGAAATTGTTTATTTCAGAGCTTTTGTGCTCACCAACACATTCATTCTTTTGACACAAAAGAGTTCAGGAAATATTCTTATTAAAACTGTCATTGAACTTCATAGGTAAAAAAAAAATAATAATAATGAAAAAACAAATAAAAAGAATAATTTACATAATATTATGGTATCACTATAAAGCTTGAGGATAATTGACTGAAGATTACATCTCATATAATGTAAAAAGTACAATAATGTTAACAAGGGATTGGTAAAAAAGGTGCACACACAGGCTTACTGGTTCACAAAAATAGCTGATGACAAAATTCATAACATTTCTACCAAGTGAATACATTATATTTAAAAAGTTTAAATGCCATTGTCTGTTTTTACTAGCCAGTATTTTCAAAGAAGTAATTACATGAACACTTTGTAGGACAACACAGTATTGTTATGAATAAGCTTGAATAACATGTATCTGTGCTTGATGACTTGCTACAGTAATGCCTCACAGTGCATGTGTTAATCTATCAATCTATTATCACTAAGGCAAAGAGCCAAAGTATGCAGGAAATAGACTGCATTACAATGTCAAGGTGCGCTTCAGAATAAATATATACATTGGTAGTTTCAAAGAATAAAAAAAAAATTGCATGCTGCTCGGATCACAACTGGGAGGACTGAGTAGACGTGCATATAAATCTCAGGCAAGTTAGGATAATCTTCTTTCAAGCAGTAATTTTTCTTCACCTGACAGAGAGCAGAGGTGGAACTTGAACAGAATGGTGGCCTTACCACACTCTAGCAGGAGGGAAAGGCTACCAATTCTCTTCTCTTGTGTGTGTGACTTACCACAAAGATAAAATTTGCACTCTTCTTCACATACATCAGGATCATGTATGCACTGGACTTGCAACTGCCAATTATACACTTCAGGTGAGAACTTAAGAGCTCATACAGTCTTGTGTATAGCCGAGGACTTTCCTCATAAAACACACACTCTCTTCTCTTCCCGGAGAAGGAAAATAACTGCTCATCTCACTCATCTGTGAAGACTTTTATGATTGGAGCCATGCGTTAACCACTACCTGACAAATGTGCATGAGTGTTTGTATTTCTAATGAAAAGAAAAGAAAATGTCAACACCATTTCCTAGAAGTCAACAGGTGAATGTAAAAAATAAATAATAATAATAAAAAATGATATAATTAAGATTTAGCAGTGGTGGCACAAAACTACCAAAACAATACAACGTATTAAGAGAAATTCTATGAAAACCACCTTGATTCTCCATTATGCATAAATATTTGAAAGCATTCTAACTTGTTGCTTTCTTGTAGTTGAATACAGATAGTATGTAGTCTCTACTCGTGCTTCTAACAGCTCATGTGAATTGAGAGGAAATATACTCTCCCCCCCAAAAAAAGGCTTCTAATCTTCACTCGTATCCAAAAAATAACAAGTTGGGTTGTTTTAATACATCACCATTCCTATATCTTGATAAAATCCATCCTTCATACCTACTTCATTTGTGTGTGTGTACATCCATTCATAGCACTCATGATATGCATCCATTGAAGCCAACACACAATCGAATCTTACAAAATGAATCAGGTACTGCAGGAGTGATAGCCAATCCTCATCTAGTCAAGGAAATAATGTAAGCAATGCAATAGAAAAATTGAACTCCTGCTAAATGCTAAATGGATACTTGCATGAAGCTTTCTTGTGCAGTATTGTCTTGAGTGAAACAAGTTATTTGCCAATACATCATCTGGCATGGAAGGACACCTCCAAGTTGGAATAATATTGCTAATGTATTTCCCATTTTTTGTAAAGGTCAACTTAGAGGAATAAACAATACAACAAGAGGAAAAAGACGCCTGTCCTTGTGGATTCCAGTGATGTGCTTCACAGTTATACCATTCATTAAAAAGAATAATATGCTTTGGTGCCAGTGGTAGTGGTGCTTGACACTCACTCTGTAGTAAAGCCTGAGCTGCCACACATGCATTACAAACTCTGAGTAGTATTTACATTATGCCGTTCTTTTGATTGTTCTCCAACTCAACTTCTCTGTTTATATGGAGAGGTTAAGATAATGTGCTTCTAATGCCTCCTGTTTGATTAAATAAGCTTTCTTTGGACCTAGTCACCCATTTTTTCATTGTATAAAGTACATCTAATGTGCTTCCATTCTCAGAAATTCATATTCTTTGCAAGGCCTCAAAGTTCCTGTTATAGAAATGATTAACAGATAATTTGAGTAAAAGATTGATTGATATAACAAAGATGAATAATGGGAAATAGCTCAAGAAGGAAAAACACTAAAAGGCTTTCATTTGCATCATCAATTATATCACTCATAGCTTGATACAGTCATGATTGTGTCTTATCTGTCATGTCAGTGTTCTGATACAAGCCACTTCCCAATTCCTTATTTGTCTCTCACAGCATGTCACCATAAGATCAATCCACCAGTGTTTTGCAGCAAAAGCTGCTGCTGCTATGATCTGCAGTGAATAGACTACTTGGATAAGAAATACAATATTTATCTACGTCTTCCTATTGCTGGATCTCTTGCTCTTGTATTATGATATCTAAACTTGAAGGACACACACAATACTGTGACAGCAAATACATGTTCAGAAACAATGGTAGTCACTTGGGATCTATTTGCTAGTGCTACTAACACCATGCATGTGCTGTACTACAGAGCAGATCCAGGCAATGTATCACACACACACTGCTCTTCATCTCTCAAGGCTCAATTCTGGCTGATCAATTTCTGAGTGTCATGAAATGTTGTCTTATAACAAACAAAACCATTAAAGGCCAATGAAATGAAAGTGTTCATGATGTGAAGTAAAGGCTACAGTACCATGTAAGACTCAACACTAATGCACTTTGCAGGCATTTAGCACCCTTCCCTAAAGTCCTAAATAATGAATTACTAGATTTTAGAATATATCACAGTTCAATATACTTAATATTTTACTTGTCCATAACACCAATTGCTATCTAAAGTAAATATTACTGAAGCAGACTTAGTATCAATACATTCAATTTAAGGACTTAGATACATGAAGTGCATGGGGGAGAAGTGAAAGTTTGATCACAATGATGGAAAGACTAAGACCATTCATTCAAATAGTTCTTAACTAAACAATCTATCTGATGCTCCCTCCTCACACTGATCTCTCACTGAACATATCCATTTTTCTTATGCATTATGACAACCTAAGTTCACACCTTTTATGGCTGAAGTTTTCTTTAATAACAAGTTTGCAAGTTGAAATATAGGACATAGGTACCTGTATTTCGTCACTTTAAAACTAGTTAGTTGTTGAAGAGGAGGTCAAAACTAGTTGTTTATCTTTCTCACTTGTAATGTTTTTAATTATTCTTTAAACAATATGGGATTTTCATGGGCTTTTAAGAGCTAAAGGGGGTATTTTGGGTAGCTCCTATCTGAAAGCTCACCCATTTGTGAACCGTCACCCAAAGTGGATCCCCTTTCAACCCTCAGACTGTGGCCAGGATCCAAACCCATACGCTTGGAGATCCTTCGGCTCCCTATAAGTTATTTGTCTCATCCATCAGCCTCCATAATTCTACTGTAAGACAACAAGTCCTCTATAATCACATTTACTGATTGTGTCAGTTCCTGCTGTGCCTTGCCTTCTTTTGTCATTTATTTGACTTATTCCATTTCTCTAGTTGCTCATTTGTGACATCTTGTTCATGTTGACAACTTTCATTAGTTGTAATGGTGGTATTCAAGTACTGTCTGAATGATTATAGTCAAGATATCTTTAGCTTGGGTTGTACTCTAAATTTGCAGTGTTCTCTTCTCTACGTAATAGCAAGATTAATTCTCTCCACCCCTTTTAATAAAGCACTTGTGTTTAATCTCAACTTCTTTTAGACCCCAAGTTTTGGTGGAATGCAGTAGTTGCAAATGTTTTTTTTTAGTAATAATTTAAGATATGTATAACTTCTTGTTTCACAAAAGCATTCAATCCTATTTGTTTCTTTTCTTTATTTTAGCACCCACAAATTCATGTTTGTGAATGTTTCTATTGCTTTATTGTATATTTTGAAAAGTTAGTGATAAGCAATAAACTGATGCATTAACAAGCAGAGCAAGATAGAAATGGGAGAGCAAAAATCTTATGGAAAAAGTTTTCTTTAGACAGATGGATATGAGTCATAAGGTGTCTAAGGTGTAGCAATAAATTTAATCCTTTATTTAATATTTATTTGCTTATTTTACTTTCTTCACTTGTTTGATTCCTTTGTTCTGCTTTCTCTTGGATGATGTCCAGCATGTGTGAGAAAGACTCACTTGTATAGAAGAAAATAAATACATACATAAAATATTCTTACTGATTTCTCCTCTATAATTATTTCACATCTAATATAAGTCATCATTTAAATTCAAACCATGATTGTTAATATAAGTCACACCTACAAAATACAAATAAATACTTTGATAACAGAAACGGCTCTTTCAAGCGAGATACACTTCAACAACTAAGCTGCTTCTAAACACCAAAACTTGAACGGCAGCCCCACTTTGAATGAAGACTGCCACCATAAAATGACAATGCATATTAAGTAAATGGCAAAAAATGTATGTACACTAGAACATGGACTCGGCTGTAAGTTTTCATCTCACAATTAAAAAAAAAATCAAGCAACAAATCCACAAGTTTGGCTTCTCTGAACATTAACTGATTCATAGCTAATTAATACATGGTCACTGTGAGAACTGCTAATATTAGTCCTGATCTGGCCGGGGTGTGGAGCAGGACTTACTATATGTGACGGCACACAAGCACTGGACAGATTATAATGATGTGGGTTTAGGGTTTTGTGCAATATGTACTACAAAGTGGGTGAATATTGAAGATTTATTGTAACTGACAGGGTTTTCAAGCAATGTAACAGTAAATAATGGGGATTAGTGTGGGAAAGAAAGCTTATTAAATTGCCACCCTCCCAAACAAGCAGAACAAAACAAATATTTCCCTAAGGATAGGCCAATTAAGTTCCAGTAATGTCTTGATCTTATGACATGAACAGGGAAAAGGAAAGATGTAATATGTACAATGAAGCAAAGAAGAAGTGAAAACAGGGGAAGATTAGACAAAAAATAAACACAAATCATGAGTGAATATCTAGAATAACCTAAAACAATTATATCCCTTTCATTTCAATGTAAATTTCAACCTGAATTGAGTTGCAGTTGTGCTGTACATCTTTGCAATGCTGCCACCATCACCTGATGTCTCTTCATAACAAACAAAACTGATCATGCATGCTCCTTCAAAACAAATTGAAAATGTACGGACATGAAGCTGATTATGACTCTCTTTGGTATTGAACATTAGCATTACAGTGGATGCTCAGCTTCCAGGCACAACATATGAGACACTGAATGTCACACAGACAAATGTTACCTCCCCTGCTTGTTTTAGTACCTGCATTCAGTTATTCTTATTAATAAACTACATTTAAGTCTCTCCATCACTTTGGCAGTGTTGAATGAAAAATATTTTTCTCTTACAAGGTAAAGCAAGTTATTTCAGAAAGCTTTGAAAGTCCAATATGAATCAAACACTTTTATTGGTTCAAAAGTTGATATATTTCCAATATTCTGACTTGGCACCTGTCCGTGTGTTACATTCAATGCTTCATGTGACAACAGAATATGTATGACAATAAATGAATATGATTATTTCAAAAGGGCATCCTTCCTAAGAAATGTGTAAGCTACATAAAGAACAAAGGTTTCATATAACATATAGATAAACAGTTTGTCCATTCAAATACCTATGGCAATACTCAGAATACAAAAATTATATTATGGAAAATGAAAGCTAGCAATCTCCTACTAAGATATTTCACATGTCAAACTTACTATTTAAAATCTCTTCCAGTCCGGCTAGAAAAGTACAACGTACCTAAAGAAAGACCGACTCTTGAGACCCCAAAACTTCAAAATCTTCACTGGAATGCCTGAATGGATGCAGGACTATTGTTGTGATGCAATACTGCACCCAACAATACAAATCTAGGCAAGAATAACAGTGATGCCTCACTCTCTCTCTCTCTCAGAAGTACACCCACACCCAACACACACACACACACATCTACACACATTACTATGGCATTGAGTCACCTGCAAGTAATTTCTAGTAGTCACTTCCATTTCAGTCATAACCTTAATGCATGAAGTGATCGTACAGTAAAGAGGGCAAATAATATTGATGAGAAAAACATAAAATTGGGATATTTTCTGCCTAAGAGAAAAAAAAACAAAAATTCAAGTGTAAAACATAACTGTCATTGAGGGAAAGCAATAACTGGAGCTGAAAAGGGCCTCTACTGAAGTGCTATGGCATGCTGGCAAGGAGAGTGAGTCAACTACAACAACCATTTCACAGCAACAGAGATACAGGCTGTGCATCATCATCTACATACCTATCATCACTGAATACAAGCAATAGTATAAAATTCCTATGCTTGCATCTATTGATATATTAGAGTCTGAAAAGATTAAATGAAATGTAATTGAATGTACAAAGCTGATAACATGAAAAATTCCACAGCCCATTTAAAGGCTATGTGGGTAGAGAACAGTAGGTAACAAGGAAGAGTATAGTAGTTCTCTATCCAGTGAGGGGCAGAACTCCACCTTACACTGTCACAACTATTTTGTTACATTGATAACACGAAGGTAAAGAATGGAGTAGTAAAGTCAATTATCACATGGCAAAGAGAAGCATTCATTCGTTCACCAGTCAGCTGCTACTCTAAGCACATACATAGTACACGGCACCACTTGTACATCAATCATTCCTTCAGGAGAAAATTCAGTAAAAACTATTATATTGCACCATAATAATTATGTTAGTATAATAGTGCATTATGATGAAGGATGGTTTTACACTAAAAATATTGCATAATCTTATCAAAGGCCTTAGTTTTAATAGAAACTTTGAAATTTCATTACTAAAGGAAGCCTACTATAATGGAAAGTATCAATCAGGAGTACACTTTCAATACAAGCTACACAGTTCCTATGTACACATGTAGGGTGACTGGCAGCACTCACTGTTTTACACACTCCCCCCCATTTTACAAAGGCAAAATTCACTACATTACCAATTCACAAACATATCTACAAATGAAAGGGACAAATAAATTACATAGGTAGCATTAGTATGGCAATAATGCATAATAACTGATTTACCTCATGTCATGGAAACCCCTAGTGCTTGTCGACACTTTTCATAGACCACATAGGAAATGCTGACAGCAGGCGCCACCTTCATGAA
The DNA here is from genome assembly GCA_020233015.1 of Callinectes sapidus. Classification (NCBI taxonomy): domain Eukaryota; kingdom Metazoa; phylum Arthropoda; class Malacostraca; order Decapoda; family Portunidae; genus Callinectes; species Callinectes sapidus. The sequence goes on from CM035196.1 coordinate 18,278,278, forward strand.
GTTCGGAGTAATGCCTCGATACAGACCAACCAGGCCCTCAGTGGCAAAGATGTGCTTGAACAATCCCACCATGGTGACTGGGACAGAGTGCACCACCCCCGGAGCTATCACTGCAACAAAGAAGACACCGTGAAAGCAAAGCAAATGTGAGATGATATTACAGCATTTATTGAAGCCTGTACATTCCTTGGTCTAGAGTCTATAATATGAAGATCCTTTCACTAGATAACTGTGATTGTAGGTGCAAAGATAATAATTAAGATGAGGCTTCATAATAACAACAATGTGTGATGAGCAGAAAATGTAAAGTAAAAAACTACATTAAGTAATTTTTTCTTAATGTAAGATCGGGGGAAGTTAGCCATGGGCAACATAGAACAAAACACTTAGTAGTCAGTCCCCTTACAGGTCTGAAAGAGTTAGCCAGTAGAAATGGATAAATGTTTTGAAACCTCCTTCTCACATGAAGCCAAATCATAGGAAGTTGGAAATACCAAAGCAGGTAGAGAGTTCCCAAATAATGTGCAACTTGCCAGTCAATTCAAAGTTTTCTGAGTCATTTCAATTGATAATTAAGACAACAGAGGTGAAGACTAAGACAGTAGAGGTGAATGTTAATGACAGTGATATCAATCTTGACAATAATCCTGCAAGACATTAACCAGAGAGCACCATGAGGACACCACCTACCCTGAGCTTGTAGTCTGGTTCGGACAAGAGCGAGGGGATACGATGCAATCTGGCCACAGGAGGATGACATTGCTCCACAGGCGGTGATGACAAACACTGAAGGGTTAACATCCCCAGCGTGGTGCTCAATGTAGGTCTTCTTTAGAGTCTCGTATATTGCTAGATCGATGCCAGCATACGGTATGATTCCAAGGAGATTTGGTATGTACCCTCTGTAGAATGATCTCAAACCTTCAGTCTTGTAGATCTTCTTGGCAGCATCAACTGCATTCTTATACTGGCCTGTTTTTCTTAAGGTTAATCTTGTTTTGAGAACCTGAAATGATGTAGAGTGTGTAAAATAAGTAAAGGTCAATTTTTCATGCTATCATTTTTACCATGTTGAGATGCTTTTGTACATATATTCATTGCTACTACTACTATTCTTTACTTAGGTTACTTACATGCAAAGCTGTACAAAAGTTATCAACAACCTACTTCAAGAGGATATATTGTAGACTGAGAAATCCCACCAGCAAAGGACCCTGCTACAAAACGCTCATAGATGGTCAGCTCCCGCTCCTTGCTTCCACCAAACTGCAGGACCATGCGCTTGGCCTGCTCGTACGCTGCAAACTTGATGGCGGACTCTGGTGCAATCTTGAGGACGTTGATGCCGTTGCCTCGCCACAGGGACCGGATGCCGCCCTCCTTCAGGAAATACTTGAAGCAGGAAACCAGGCTGGAGTGCTTGCTGCCATGGACCTGCACATCAAAACAATGTACTGTCATGAATATCAATGGTTTTCTTAATATTAATGAATAAAAAACTAATAACAATATGACATAGATGCTCACTACACTGAATCATAAAATTATGCTAACTGTTGTGCCTGTGAATAAAGGCAAGGCCATGACTGTGCACCCTCATGCTTTGTTATTTGATCAAAGTGTGGAATTTAATGGTGAGAGGGAACACTGGATGACACAGAAGTATTTTGTCCTGTAATGTGTCAACCACAACTCAGAATGACAATGGAAAAAAAATATCACAAATACCAATCACCACTAGTATTGACAACACTGATAAATCTATAGCTGGGGAAAAATGATCGCATAATAAACTTGATATTGTTAATGCAACAAATTGTTGTGGTAATTTTTCCTGATAATGAACACCTCAGTTCAAATTACATCTCTCTCAGTTATTAACTAATTTCAACTCAGTTTTCCTTGAAAGAAAAACTCAGTGCAAGTAAATGTGGTGAAGAAATAGTAATATGTGTGATGAAAAATGTTGTGTGGAAAAATTACAAAAATTGTAAAAATGTAACAGTCATGATAACACCCCTATGGATACAACCATTGTTCTCTCATAATCAAGACACAGAACGACAAGGGATACACTTGGAGCTCTCAAAGTCCATCTGGGTTGGTGTCTTACCTGGAGATACACTTTGAGCCGGTCAAGAGGAGCTGTACAGGTTCTGGAGACCATTCCAGCCACTCCACCAGCCACCAGATGTCTCCACCACTTGCCAGACAACCATTCCTCAAGAGAGAAGTCATCAGGGACTGACAGGTCCTCTCCTATGTCAAGGTTCTACAGGATGAAAAGAAAAGTGCTGTTAGCCTATATATGTACCATAAACCCTTCTTTCTAAGCATACCTAATAATTGTACAGACCTACACCCCAGCCAGTACCATCCTCTTTGGGGAGAGCATGAAACAGAAAAATTAATGATTAAACAGGTGGATATGGATGCACAATGTGACTTGAATTACTCAGTTATCAGGCACATCATTTATCACATTCAACCAGTGTAGTTCATTATTCCACAGGACTAAAAGCATCTACGTATCAACAGTTCTCTTTCACTGACTGGGGCATTACTCTAGACCTGGCGCATTAATGGAGAGAGAGAGAGAGAGAGAGAGGGGGGGGGGGGCACCTACTGTTGCATGTCTCCAATAGCGGATGATGTCGTGAAGATTGGCCGATGGATGGAATAGGAGATAATCCCTCCATTCATCAAAACTGATGTCCAGAGTTCCGTCTTTGTCCATTCTGGAAGTGAACCAGACATTACACACTCGTATTAGCACATCAGAGTGTCAGTACACACACACACACACACACAGTAACAGTGATGCTGAAAACATTATACAAACCTGAACAAAACACTGTACAGCACTATACAATTCCCTTAAAAGTAGTGTAAGGTTTTTGTGAAGGAGTATATAATTATAGTTTGAACAGTGTGTCCAGCAGTCAGAGAGGGCACCAGCTAAGGATCAACCCAACTGACCGTGGCCACTCAAGCACCACTACACCCCCTAAACTACTATACGCTTTCTCCTCTCCCACCTCAAGGCTTATCTCCCATGCATCAACTTACAGTCTCACGTCCAGGGACTACGAGTACCACCACCATACCCTGCCCAGCCCCGCCAACCACTAACAACTTCCCCTCCTTCCATCCTTCTGTGCCTAAGCCTCCCTCTAAAATTGAAATACTCAACAAGGTTCCATATATTTATTTTTCAATGAGATAGATAATCATGCTAAGTCGAGCGTCCCCCCGCCCATAAACCAACTGAGTCATGACAAGTGCTCAGTTGGCAAGACCCTCAGTCATCATTACTGGACGCCGTCAGAAATAACAACCGCTAATAACAGAAGAAAATAATACCATTGTGCTCCGAGGGACTCATCATACCATTGCAAATATTACTAAGTGCGTGATGATATAGCGTGGCAAAGATCCGTGTTCTGAAATGGTTTGCTCTCAGTCACTACGGCTATTTTTTCAAAGTCCACGAGATGATGTGTCCAGTTCTCAAGTGATCTCTCTCTCTCTCTCTCTCTCTCTCTCTCTCTCTCTCTCTCTCTCTCTCTCCATGTATATATTTTGTTAATTTGACACTAGATTGACGTATATATCTTGTATATTTGACGCTATAATTATATATATACAAAAAAGCACCACTGAAAACTCATCCCACTTCAATTAGAGACTTTTGAATAATATAATCCTTTGTTTCACGGTACGCAGTTTTTTTTCAGTAAAGTACAATGATTCAGAGAGAGAGAGAGAGAGAGAGAGAGAGAGAGAGAGAGAGAGAGGAAGGGGGGGGGAGGGACAAGGAATTCATATTTGTCAAGACTACGAAATAAACATTAAATAAAGTCATCAAGTTTTGTGCGTACGCGAGAATAAGTCTGCACAATAAACAATAATAAAACAGCTGAACATAACAATAGAAAAACATCAACAGGGACTCTCTCTCTCTCTCTCTCTCTCTCTCTCTCTCTCTCTCTCTCTCTCTCTCTCTCCAAGTTAGAACACGAATGTTCATCAGTAGGAAAATATACTGTACTGAACTCCAGGCAAGGCTCAAAGGAGTTTTAACAGGAAGCTTATTACAACAGCACTTCAGTATCAAAGAGTCATGCTGAACAATGTGTGTAGGAAATTAAAGCGGAGACAAAATAGACATGCTTGTGATAGAAAGTGGAAAACAATTCGGATTTTTCAAACATTCCAACGTGTGATCTTAAATACATTAACACTGGTATTCTTTAAAGCCTTTTCGATTCCTTCAGTACTGTGGCGCATTTTTACCACGAGTCAGTAGGCGGTTTTATCATTATCAACATTAGGAGGGGTGTATGGAGGTCAGAAGATTAATGGGGAGAGTCTTCACTATTTCTACCCCCCTCATTAGTTCATGAAGATGTATAAAATCACCAAATAGTACGCAGAATGAATACAAAAACTAATCATGATACTGATGAGGTTAACAATGAAAAAGAAAAAAATAAATAAATACTCTTGTTTTGGAGGTCATGTTTCTCATTTTTGGTGACAGATTCGCAAGGCAACTGCAGAGAACCCAAATGGAGGGGGAAAAAAAAGAGAAAAAAGAGAAACTCGCTAGAATAAGACATCAACACTGAAAATAACCCAATCGGAAACCTCAATATTGTGTTATGAGGCAAGGAGGACGTAAACTTCCTCATCTTGTTATTGTAAAATGCTTTGGTTACGAGAGAGAGAGAGAGAGAGAGAGAGAGAGAGAGAGAGAGAGAGAGAGAGAGAGAGAGAGAGAGAGAGAGTGTGTGTGTGTGTGTGTGTAATGGCTCGCCTGATAAAATGAGTCTCAATGCATGGTGTTTTGGGGGACATTATCTTGTTTTGGTGTGGCTTGGCACGGACCGAGAGAGACACACATAAGGGGGGTGGGAAGCAGGAGACGTAGGAGCGAATGACACCCCCCCCCCCCACTCTCAACTCTCCAAGCTTGTGTGTGTGTGTGTGTGTGTGTGTGTGTGTGTTAGATATGATAAAGGAAACAGTCCTAAGATCGCAAAAGGAAGTTAAGGAAGAAGAAGAAGGAAGTTGAAGATTTGATGTCGTGCCTGAATTGATGGACGAAAAAGTCAAGGTCGAGAGGAGGTGAGTGAGGTGCATGAGTGAGGAGGCGAGGAGTCAACTTGGACCCCCCTGCGATCGTTATTACTGCTCGATCACTGAAGTTGCCTATTAATTACATCGCTAAGAGATAGAGCCATCACCCCCACCCGCCCGCCCCTCCGCCTCCCCACTCGAAGTCCCCCTCCCCCAGAGAGATAGGACCACCACTTCCCACTCACCCAAAGATAAAGGCTCGTATTCTCAAACACTTTTGTGCTTCACCTCCATTATTTCCAAAGGCTATAGATAAAATTACACGATATTCTTAAGGTATTTTACGGTTCCAGGGGCAGAGTGACAACATTTCTACTTTATTTAGAGGAGAAAAATTCTTGTAAACCTCACTATGAGAGAGAGAGAGAGAGAGAGAGAGAGAGAGAGAGAGAGAGAGAGAGAGAGAGAGAGAGAGAGAGAGAGAGAGAGAGAGAGCGTGTGTGCAAAAAGTGGTCAGGGTTTGGGAAGCGCGCGACCTGCTGCCGGCGAAGTAGTGACGTAAATGATAATGACGACGTGTTGATAACGATAAGGAGATAAAGAATGGAAGGGAAGACAAACAGAACAAGGTGAATTATTTATCACATTCTTTATCATCGCTGACACAGAAAATCGTTAGAGAAAAACAACACAAAGCAGGAAGATAAAATATTGATGAATGCAGGAGAAAGAAATAATGGTAACATTAGAAAAACAACAACAAAAACAACATAGGAATAGATGGAAAGAGAGATGAACTGAAACTAGATGAAATAGGAAGATAGGTAGGAAAATGGATTTATTAACCAAAAGAAGAGAAAACAAATAGGATAGAAGGGTAGAAGGAAAAAAGAAATAATGATGACATGAGAAAAAGAACAACAAAAAATAACATAGGAATAGATGGAAAGAGAGATGAACTGAAACTAGATGAAATAGGAGGACAGGTAGGAAAAGGGATTTATTAACCAAAAAAAGATTAACAAATAGGATAGAAGGGTAAATGGATAAAACTGTGTAGGAAAGGAATAGATTTGGCATTTATGCAAGACTTAGTTAGTATTGGTGTGTGTGTGTGTGTGTGTGTGTGTGTTTTGAGTCCCCGGGTGAATGGACGCCGAGGAACAGGGTGGGGAGGGGGAGGAAGGTGGGAAGAGGTGTAAGGGGGGAAGGAGGAGGAGGAGGAGGAGGAGGAGGAGGAGGAGGAGGAGGAGGAGGAGGAGGAGGAGGAGGAGGAGGAGGAGGAGGAGGAGGGAGGAGGGCGAGT
>CM035196.1:18293104-18305392 GCA_020233015.1 Callinectes sapidus
GAGAGAGAGAGAGAGAGAGAGAGAGAGAGAGTTCATGCATACAAAGTTAAGGTGGTTGATGAAACCCGCAGACGAGTCGAGTATTGGATAACATTACTTACATAATCGACACGATCCTTGTGTAATAGAAAAGCAATAATAATAACAATAATAATAATAACAACAACAATAATAATAATAATAATAATAATAATATTAATAATAATAATAATAATAATAATAACGTATAGAAAGAGGCGGTGCATGACAAGAGAAAGCGCCGCTGTAAGGAATGTAGCGAGTGAAAGGCGTGCTTCCGTGCAGCAGCAGTAGTAGTTGCATCAGCATCAGCAGCAGCAGCAGCAGCAGAAGACAGGCGTGGAGTACACGAGTACATACTTGCTACAAATACACGGCTGTTCAGGTGGGCTTTGAGTGATGATGCGAACGAATGAGTTGGAGATCTCGATGAGGTTGTCCAGTGTGTAGGCGACAATGTCCTCGGCCACTTCGCTGATGATCTCCTGCACAGTCTCCTCTTCCTCTTCCTCTTCCTCCTCCTCCTCTCCTTGGCCTTTCCTTTTCCATGAGCCAACACCAAAGTCCTTCATGGCGAGGGGCGGAATGAGATATGCTCCTGCACCTCTCACACTCCAGCCGTGGCCGTGGTCTGCCTGGTCTCATTCCATGCAGGCCAACGAGCAGCAGTGGCAGTGGCAGTGGCGGCGGCGGCGGCGGTGGCAGTGGGTCATGAGCGGGCCAGCAGGGAGTCATGGTTCCATGCGAGAGAGCACCAAGTGTTCCCCGCAGCAAGGCGCGGCGGCACTGCTTATTGAAAGGAGGAGGCGCGCCGGTTGTAAGGAGGAGCAGGATTCAGTCGCCACATGAAAGGATGCTTCCCGCGCCGCATCTGCCACCCACATCCACACCCACACCCTGCATTGCCACACCTCCACTGGCACAGTATTGAGCCGCTTTCCTCGCCACCATGCACCATCAACATTAATACAGTCTCCGAGCAACACACACTGAAGCTCTTGACACGATCCCTGGCTGTAGAGGTGACTGTGCGAGGTGGAATGGAGTATTAGTCACTCGAATCACTCCACGGGAATGTTTACGTTACATAGCGCGGCCATACAACATGTGGAGTGTCACGGCGAAGCGCTCGACACATTGCCCGGGGACAGCCAGTCGCCGGTGCTGACAGCAGAGTCACTACCTCACCGACAGTCAGGTGGGGAGCGACTAGTCGGTCACTCGCAACTATAGCCGGCCCGCCCCGGCCCGCCCCGGCCCGCCCCGCCCCGCTCCGGTCCCGGTAAAGGGAAGGAAGGAAGGAATGGAGCAGTATGTGGCCCCTTCCTTGCGCCACGCACACCACGCCAATGCCTCTTCATGTCACCGGACCGCCCCAACCAAACCTTTGACCCTGTGACGCAACTGAAGACATTAAACGCCTATCACATTATCGCTCTCTCTCTCTCTCTCTCTCTCTCTCTCTCTCTCTCTCTCTCTCTCTCTCTCTCTCTCTCTCTCTCTCTCTCTCTCTCTCTCGTAATGATTATAAGAACAGTTGTTCGTTTCTAGCAGGACGATTGTTTATTGTCAGATTTGATATATATGTTATACGGTAGGGAAGAATAACCACCTCTCATCTCTCTCTCTCTCTCTCTCTCTCTCTCTCTCTCTCTCTCTCTCTCTCTCTCTCTCTCTCTCTCTCTCTCTCTCTCTCTCTCTCGGCAAATGAACGCCAAACCTGCAATCGACTCTAACGAAACTTAAAACGATACAAAAGCAACACTCTTCATTTATTTATATCTCAACGCCACAAGAACCCGAGACTGTTTCGCCCTTTTCTCTTTAAATATCTCGCCTTGTTTACTACTCTCCTGTTGTCCCTCTTACACACACACACACACACACACACACACACACACATCACCTGCCAGGAAGCATAATCGCCATTCTTCAGTTTAACATCCACACTCAACATTCCCCAGATCCCTTCACTCTACTCTACTAGATGCGTCGATCCTCCTGCTTGCTCTCTATACCCAACAAAGACAATAATGATGACCACCACCACCACCACCACCACCAACAACAACAACACCACCAACAACAACAACAACACCACCACCAACAACAACACCAACAACAACAACAACAACGAATGATTATCTACCCACTTATCTCCCAGACTGACAATTCTACACAGGGTTCCTGAGATAAGACAATCCCTCTCCCCTCCTCAACACACACACTCTTAGCCAATCCCATCGGTCACTGCTGGAAAAGTATAGTAGTAGTAGTAGTTATTTAGTTAGTTAGTTATCTATGTATTTAGTTAGTTGGCCAATTAATTAGTAAATACGTACGTAAATAACTAAGTGATATAAAAACAAATGAAGGAAATCACGCTAATGGCGACGGTGGTGGTGGTGGTGTGATAAAGTAACCTGACAGGAGGAGACTTGGCCCGGGGAGCAGTGATAGCCTCCCTTACTATACAACAGCGACACATCATGACAGACCCTTGACGAGAAGCTATAACGGGAGAGGCCAGCCAGTAGTAGGTAGACCCAGGTGACTGCCAGCACACGTTGAGGGCGCTAAGCCAACACACCAGCCAGCCAGAAAGACCCCCACACCGTGTTATACCAACTGGCAAGACATTCTGAGCCTATACCCGTTCTTTGCCCAATCCTCGCCTCCCCTCCCAAGTTACTTAACATCCTCCCCGCCCTCCCCCCGCCTGCTTGTATTTGTATGCAAGTCTGCTTCGTATTGCCACTTGAATGTACTTAGGTTGGTTTATATCTAGTGTTTTCTATGCTAATCTGGTTGGTATTGCCCCTTGATTAATGGTGAAATGTGTTGATGTGTTGGTTTATATCTAGTGTTGTCTTCGTTAGTCTGGTTAGTACTGCTGCCACTTGATTAATGGTGAGATGTGTACATACGTTGTTTAGTATCTAGTGTTTTCTATGTTAATCTGGTTGGTATTGCACCTTGAGTAATGGTGAAATGTGTAGATGCATTGTTTAATATCTAGTGTTCTCTTCGTTAGTCTGGTTCGTACTGCTGCCACTTGAGTAATGGTAACATACGTAGGTAAATTGTTTCATATGCAGTGTTCCCTTAGTGATTATTGATTCGCTGCACGTGTAGATAATTGGATTCATCAAGTTGTCATCTAGAGTGTTTATGTGCGTTGAGTGATGGTTTGTTGGATAATACGCGTACCCGTGGTGGCCTTGGTGCTGACCGAAAAACATTTGGCACCGCACTAAGGCCGGCAACATTGAGCAGTGTGGTGTGGCGTGGCGTGGCGCACATCATAGGTACTGTCGAGGGAACGAGCTGCGTCGCATAGGCCACACCAAAACATTGAAATGGCAAGATCACAAGACTCTTGGCACCCTACCAAGACCACATGACTACACACACACACACACACACACACACACTGATGTAACAGCATTGTGACACTTGCCTAGTCATCTTCCAAACAAACACAAACAAGTAAATATAGATACACTTTCACAAGACGAATGGCAATGTCAGTTTACTAGCATTTCCTTGGAAGGGGGCATCAACTTTGAGAGAGAGAGAGAGAGAGAGAGAGAGAGAGAGAGAGAGAGAGAGAGAGAGAGAGAGAGAGAGAGAGAGAGAGAGAGAGTAATACTTTCTCCCTCACTTAACTTTCAACGATCCACGTCTTACTTTACGAAGCATCAGTGAAGGTCGTTTCTTATCACTGCTCTCCTCACCACTCATGGCCAGGGACACAGTACGGTCTTCAATGTACACTTCCAATACAGTATTCTGGAGGAGTACACTTTACGAGGCGAGGTGAGATGAACTGAGAAGGATGCAGGCTAGACAATTTAGGATCTGAAACACTATCCACACCCCTTTCCCCTTCTACTTACAAAAGACTCTAGGTGAAGTTACTCGTGTTTTTCCAGGGGCGTATGTATCATTAATAGAGAAACAGTATAGAGAACCTGGCTGATCATGTATGTGGCCTTGGACAATAGGAAGTTGATTAAGATACAGGGACTTACAGGAAGGATTAAGACGTGGAGGGATTAACAAGGGTAGAGAGACGAACTGAATGGGCTAATGTGGGTGGATAGATGAACAATAATCGTGGTGGAAAAGGAAGTTGATTAAGATAAAGGGACGTGAAAGGCTTAACAAGGCTAGATAGACGAATTGGATGAATTAAAGTGGGCAGATAGAAGAGTTTGATAAAGACGAAGAGTATCAGGCAGACAGATCGAAGTCCAAGGAAGAGTGTGGTGTACTGAGCGTCATTCAAGATACTGGGACTGACGCCTGCATGGCCTTGGGAATTAAATAGAAGTGTGATGTGGTGGCAAACATTGTGAGATAAAGGGAGGTGATAATAATGTTAAGAGGAGGATTACAATAATAAGTTGTCGTGGTAAACACAGAACACTCTTATCTATCTCCTTTTTAGTGGGTGAATTTGCTAACGTGCTTAACCCCTTCAGTTATTCAGTATTTTTACCACAAGTTTTGGTGTGTGATTAAGCCATCTCTCCTTAAAGCCCTCGCATCACAGTTCTTCTCAATTAATGATACATAACACTTAACAAACTAACACTAAAATAGCCAAAACCTTCGTGAAAATACTCAATAACTTCCCCACTATACATAGACTAGAGCCGGTTTAAGCCATCTCTCCTCACCACCACAGAAATATGAAGGAAAAATGAAGAGACGGGGGGAAAAAAGAACAATCTTCCACTTGAGCTTGTTAAAAGAAGTCAAGCTACGACACAAAGTTTGAGAAAGAAGTAACGGGCAAACTTCCAGACATTACCAGTCAAGGGCGGGCATTCCTTCCCTAACCGACCGTCACCGTCACCACCACCACCACCACCGCTGCTGCCACTACCACCACCATCACTATTAATAGCACACGCAACTCTCCTTTCCTCTTCTATCCGGCGCTGACTGGACTCAATGCATGGCAGAAAAGAAAGAAAAAGAAAGCACAGCCACCAAAGGCATCAAGAAGTCGGTAAGTAGGACGCGATGGCAATGGTGATGACTTACAGCATGCGTCAGTAACCTTTTTTGTACAGGGTATGCCGGAATCTATTTACATACGTGTTAACCTCTAAAGCTCCCAAAGAAAATGAGAAAGAATAAAGATCGAGACGTCACACCTCTCTCTCTCTCTCTCTCTCTCTCTCTCTCTAGTTCATTCCGCCCACCGCCCTACTTATCAAGGCTGACTTTATTTGATATCTGGCTACGATGCAACTTGTCAAAACTCACATATATCACCCTTTCCGCTATACTTAGACCTGAGAGAGAGAGAGAGAGAGAGAGAGAGAGAGAGAGAGAGAGAGAGAGAGAGAGAGAGAGAGAGAGAGAGAATTCTACAATCCTTTGTTCTGTAGGAAGGTCTACAAGTGTAATCTTAAATGCTTACATGCTGAGAGTTTCTTCTCTGTCACTGATGGATAATAAGTCTTGTTCAACCAACAGTGTCATCACCCACACTCTGGCAATTTTTAGTACGAAGCAGTCAGCAGTTGTCTAAAAATACATCGCAGAGAGAGAGAGAGAGAGAGAGAGAGAGAGAGAGAGAGAGAGAGAGAGAGAGAGAGAGAGAGAGAGAGAGAGAGCACCTACAGGCGTTGTTTCCAAAGACACTTCCACACAGCACTACAAGAAAACTACGCAAGGCAATCACTCACTAATCCTGTCTCTGCAGGAGCCAATGCAGCGCCAAGGAGCGACCACTGCCTCAGAATACAACTCAGTGGGAATATTGAAAACCGTAAGAACCCAATGATTACATAACATGCTGCACATTACTGCATATTTAACTTTCACAGTCGGTTCTAGCTGGTATAAAACTGATTAAATTTCATTCATGTCCTCCAAATGTTGCCTTGTGAGCAGCCACACCTGTGTCTGGAAGGGCGTGCTGGTTGGTCACAACACCCTGTTACACAGCACACTACCTGGTCTGCTGGGGCTGCCGGTGGTGGCGAGATGAGAGAGACATCATTGGCATGAAAGTTAATCCACACTGAGTCCTTGCACAAGTCTCTGCTGATCCGTACACCATCACTAACACTCCCGCCGCGGCGCCACTCCGCCCACCGAGGCCTGAGAGTGCCCTTGCGGCAACACTGTGTTGGGGAGCCGCGGTTCCCTCCTGGAAGTGGTCATGGTGAGTGGTGGTGAGGGAACTGTGGCCAGCAGTCCGCAAGGGATCAACGAAGCCCATGTCCTGGTGGTGTGTCCTGCGGGCGACACTCTCCTCTGGCTTCATGCTTCACTTGGTGTAAGCGCACTGGCTGGCACTGCGCACGGTCACCACAAGAGCTGAAGCCTCACTGCCAGTGCCAGTGCCAGGACCCAAGATCAGCAGGAAGTGACAACTGACATGTGAGTGGGCCAGCTCAGGCGCCGTCCCAACATTACTCAATATGCCAGACGGTCCACGCTCCACAGCCCACACTCCGCCTGACTAACGAGAATATTCTGCATACCGTCAGCAGTACAGCAGCAGGACTGTCCCTCCCTGGCACCGTAGTTCAGCTGTGCACCGCACCGCGCCTTCCACTTTGAACTAGGTAAGGTTGGAAATGCGAAAATGACGCAAGACTATTTCGCACAGAGATTCAACCACTGATAATGTTACCAGTCACGCTACAATGACAAATATTATGAAGAGATATTAAAGATAAAACAAAATATGTTCAGATTGCATCGTTTCAATACCAATCCAGCGATTTATACACGAAGGGAAATTCTCTCTCTCTCTCTCTCTCTCTCTCTCTCTCTCTCTCTCTCTCTCCACAATTTTGAATTCTCCTGTACCTTCCAAGCATCACATCATCATATTGAAGTCGAATATTTGAAAGATGAAAGGGAAGGATGAAAATTGTCTCCCAGAGAGAGAGAGAGAGAGAGAGAGAGAGAGAGAGAGAGAGAGAGAGAGAGAGAGAATAACACTGCAAAATCAAGCAAACTCAGCAATGTGAATGCGATATGGAAATTCAAACACTACTATAGCTTGCATATCCACATTCATTTATGCTGTATCATCTCTCTCTCTCTCTCTCTCTCTCTCTCTCTCTCTCTCCATTTAAGAGGAAGGTTTCAAGGCATTTATTCCCGTTTTTTTACGGCTAACATTTTCGGACCTACAAGGGAACTGGCAACTAAGTGAGCCTTTTTTTGTTTTATATTCCCCTTGGTCAGCTTTCCCCACTTACATAAAAAAACCCGATTACCTACTCTAGTTTTCTTTTACCTTACAATTATTTGCTCATCATACATTATTGTTATTATCACTCCTCATCTCCATCATTATTTTCTGCACCAACAACCACAGTGATTTAGTGAAAGGTTCTGAAGAAGTCTACGTCAGAAGAGAGTCCAGGGAGAATTGATGATGCCAGATGAGAGACGAGGCCATCACTGAACAAGGAGGTCGTGGCAGGACTACAAGAAGGATGGAGTTTTCTACCATGAAATAATCAGAGAGAGATGAAGTGTTTGGTATTAATAGATAAATAAATAGATGTACAAATTGCTCTATTTTCCAACTGCATGCTTTTGAAAATGCTGACAATCACTGCTATAGGACTTCACTGGCATCCCATTAAAATAACTTCCACATGTAAGTGAATTAGAGAATCACAAATGGGGAGAGGAAGTATGGAAGGAAGCATAAGAAATAGTGCACATCATATCATATCATACTCACAACACAGGGTAGTTGATGAGGGGAACAGACTCAGTAATCATATTGGTAGTGCTGAGATGATGAGGAGTTTTAAAAGAAGATTACACAAGTTTATGGATGAGGATGATAGGTGGAATGAGACAGTGGTGCTACATGGAGGACAAATGGATCTAACGTCCTCTTGCAGCTTCCATCATTTTCTTATGTTCTTATGTAGGTGAATGAGAGAATCACTAGTGAGGAGTGTAGGTATGGAAGCATAAGAAATGATGACTATCATATCATACGCTGAACAACACAGAACACAGCTCAGCACACTCACCGCTGCAGGAGTCGCTTTGCTTCATCATTATCTATGACAATCCCCAGTCTGTGGAAGGAGGATCTCAGCTCTTTCTCATCCACACGGCCTGTAAGGGAGGAAATGAACAAGATAATTTTAGTTATACATTGGTTACCAAAAGAGACATTATTGAGACACAATACTGTAACAAGAAAACAGGCCACTCACTACAGTACAACGTGATTCACACACACACACACACACACAACTGTCAGCAAATATTCAGTGCCAATGATAAGAATGATAATAATAATTTATAATAATTATAACCCTTGCACAACACACACACACACACAACTATCTGTACACATTCAGAACCAATGATAAGAATGATAGTAATGATTTATGATAACCATAATCCTCCCTTCATTAACCTTGCACAACACACACACACACACACACACACAAATGATGCATGCATATCAATCCCAATTCTGGTTTAATAATGAGTTTGGAGTTTAAATCTGAAAAAGTAACGAAATATATAAATCTATATGTACATATTATGGAAAGACAGATTGCCATTCAAGTCAACAGAAGCATAAAAAATTATATTTACACTCCCATAAACAATGATACTGTATTGTGGTTATTTGTAGCATGGCAAGCCAGGAAAGAACCATACCCACAAAACGACAGTGCTGTAAGGGAAACTGTAAGGAAAATGTTACTGTATATACAAGGAGAAGGAGTACCTGCATCCTCAGAAGGAACAACACACAATGTTACTTCAATCTCAGCAATAATAAATAATAAACTTGTGGAGAAAAGCTCCTGACTGGTGAGTGGTGAGTGCAATCAAGTGAGTATTGGCCTGTGCTATGTAAGTATGTGATACCTACACCACACACCACATACAGCATACAAAATAAAGACCTCTGCACCTAATTAATATCATATTACAGTGATGTGCCACTAAAAAGGTCAAGAAATGCTGGATATCTCCACCCATTCAGAATGTATATTTGTTCTTCATTGAGAGAGAGAGAGAGAGAGAGAGAGAGAGAGAGAGAGAGAGAGAGAGAGAGAATGGGGAAGGGTGGGATGCATACCATCACTGTTGGCATCAAGTGTGTGGAAAACCAGCAGTAATCTCTTCTCATGTTCCTGAACATAGTTGACAAACTCAGCGAGTGTCAGATCGTTGCTCTTGTTGATATCAGCCCTCTGGATCAGCAGCTGTCACAGGGAAGAGGAGGTACAACAGGTCAATCATCGACAAACTCATAAACACATCAATAAAATGTTCACTTTTCACAACACTTATGTACATCATCATGCTGAAAGGATAGAGATCTGTTTAGTAGGTTCAGAAGAAATTCCAAGAACACATCATTATTTCATTACGTCTTGTAACACTTGTGTTTGTTTATAGAGGCATGCACAACAGCTGTAAAGATGATATAATACAGTATCTCAATATTTCATCCATTTTTTATAGTTATCTGGCTTATTTTTCCTCAGATCACATCACCAAACTTCCTTGTTTATAATAGAGAGAGGCTATTTGATGAGGCATCTCATGGAGGCAATAAGAGAAGGAGAAAAGAACATTATCAACACACAAGATAAGCAGACAGCACAGTAATTGATTCCAACTGCAAACTGCAACAAACAGTAAAGTGAAAAAGCTATGACCTCCATGGAACCCAAGTCTTGCTCAGCCCAGTGTTCAAACCCATGTCCTCCCATCACAGAGACAAGACACTCACCCTCTCACACAGCTATTACTACAATAAAAAAGCATCTCAAAACTTAAATCCTAACAATACAATACAAAAAGCGTGTGTTTTTAGTTCTCACAACAAAGAAAACATGTTGTACCAAGAATTTTATGTATTGGAATGACCTCTCTGAACATGTGTGGTGTGATGCAAGCCAGAGAGAGAGAGAGAGAGAGAGAGAGAGAGAGAGAGAGAGAGAGAGAGAGAGAGAGAATGATGACCTGGACCATACTTTTCAACCTAATATGACTCACTCTGGGAGGCAAACACCCCTGCACTGCTCTGCCTTGCCCAGCCCTGGTGTGTATGGCAAAGGAGTTTGTGTGTACATGTAGATCTTGCCCAGTTCAGAAATACCTCCCCACAGAAAGATGGTAAACAGTTCGGGTAAACTATTGAACACTCTTTCCTTATTCTGTTCAGTTCTTGACTTGACTATAACCTGAATTGTTAGAAGAAAGGAATATTACATGCCCCACAGCAACCTATTCTGTCTTCTCCACTACAACTCTTGCTAGAGGTTGATGTGAGAAGCAACATGGAGCCAACATATGACTCATGAGCACAGTAGTGGTTAATGGGGGGCTTTTATGAGTTTGTAATTAGTTTATGGCTATATTGTGGGAGTTGGGAGGGAAAATGCAATGAATGAGAATTGTACAGTTTAGTTTATATGAATATGAGCTTTTATTATCTGTATATCTTAGTTGAATGAACTTAGTAATTGATATCTATATATACTGAGTAAGAAAATATTTTTTTCTCTCTCTCTCTCTCTCTCTCTCTCTCTCTCTCTCTCTCTCTCTCTCTCTCTCTCTCTCTCTCCCCTTATATTTAGTTTCTAAAGTTTATCAAGGCAAGTTGTGTCTTTGGTTTTGGCATTCATTTACCCCAATTGTCAGGGATTCAATATTTGGTAATCATCTAAAACACAAGTGGAACTGAGCAAATGACAGGACAGTTCTATAGATGCCATGACATCCTGATATCCTACTACCCACAAACCACAGTTATGAACAAAAGATATTCATTGTAGTATTTGTTCTTGACTAATGCACAGCTCATTGGACTTGGAAAACCTTGAATTTCTGCCACAGTCCCAACCTCTATTACACACACGCTATACACTTTCCGTTAAATTACTTTTAATTACGGCAAGATTACCAAGCCTCCTCCATGATGCATGAGTTTTTTGTTTGTAAATGACATGGCTGTATTGTAAAGATTAACCCAATCTTTAACTCTTTAACTGCTTTTTGATGCATCTTTCCTTGATTTCTAATCACTCAGACATTCTTTATATGTTCTGTAGCCACCTTCAATCTTTATATTGGTTAGAAGCTGACAATTCTACTCGTTTCAATACCTTTCTTTCTTATAAATGCTCATTTTTACATTACTTACAGTGCTGCTGTAAGTAACGCAAAAATTCTTGTAGTGCAGTGAAAGGGTTGAGTCAAGATGCCTATCAGATACTGAAAAGAATTATCCCTCCTTCAGATTAACTTCTATGCGTATCTGTGAAGCTCCAATATAGGAAACAACAGTCAAGCTGCCTATTCACAAGGCTTATTCCTTCATTCTAACCTAATAAGTGTTGCAAGACATGAGGGATTACATACACACATCAAATATAACATGCAGGGCAAATACTGTGCTGAGGTCATGGATACAAGCTGCTGAAATGAGTTAGACTTGAGAAATGTGTGTGTGTGTGCGGTTACAAAGAGAATGGACAGTGACAGTACAGGTAGTGGGTATGACAGATCTGACAGGCCAAGTATGCAAGAAGGAAGGGAAAGTGAGGTACATTAGACCTTGACAAATAAATATATAAATAAATAAAAGGAAAAGTGAGATGACTATTAAGAATATTTCATGAACATGTGGCAGATCTAGCAGATATAAGGGGAGATGGGAAGACAGTGCTACAAATGCAGGACAGTACAATTTCAATGAAACATCAGAAAAATGTTGAGAGAAGAAGGAAGAGGAGGAGGAGGAGAATATAGGGGCATCCACCATCTAACTGGACCTACAACAATATTAACCTTGAAGACTATTACTACTGTGGAGGCAAAAAAAACTCTAGCAACCTTGGAACCTTGACAAAAAAACAAGGAAGCACAAGGATAAATGTAGACCACTTCCACTACCGCCCACTGCCTTCACACCACATTACGTTCATACACATACACAGAAAAGATAAATAAATCAACACAGTGCACTTATAAACCTAAAAATTATACAGTGACCTTGAAGTGAGGAGAGAGAATGTACAGAACCAGAATAAATGCATACGTGTGTAAATATCACTAACTTAACACCACACCTACAAATACACAATACACTAATCTATACACAGCTACCTTGGAGGCTAACACTGAGTAGGAAGACATAAATCCAGTGAATGAAACGTGAAATATGGCAGCACTCACTCCCTGGGATAGAAGAGAGGCAGGGAATTAAGTGAGCACTCACCACCTATCACC
>CM035196.1:18309308-18344092 GCA_020233015.1 Callinectes sapidus
TCTCTCTCTCTCTCTCTCTCTCTCTCTCTCTCTCTCTCTCTCTCTCTCTCTCTCTCTCTCTCAGGTCAGCGTGCACACTTTCAAGCAATCATGTTATCCACGAATCAACAGAGAGTCACTTATGCCGCTAGCGAGGACCTGCGGTGGCGAGGAATCAGAAAGGTACTGAAGGAGGCGACGAATGAATGAACAAAAGGGAAAAGATGGGGAGAGAGGGAAGTGAGGATAGAGGGAACAGTAAGGGAATGCGAAGAGAACTTTACTAAGAGTGTGATACATAGGGCGGTATACTGAAAGGCTCCGCTCTCTCACCACTACTATTTTCAAGCCCACAGAGATCACAAGCTGGGTTTCTGAGGGTGTTTCGCTTGTTAATCATGTAGTAAGGAAGATACTTGGAAACCCCACGTGAAATTGAAGCAAATGTATGAACGGAGATAGGAGGTGGAACAAAATTTCTTGACCCCAGTCTTTTCCATTATAATATTTTTCTTTTTTCCAGGGAAACAAACAGAATAGTTGAAATTGGTCAATAAATGTGGGAGGAGATGCAGTTTGAATATACATATAATGAGAATAACTTTGACACACGCCTGGAATCAGAATTACGGAAATTTTAATACAGTCTGCTGAATTGTACAATACTTAGATGTCAATACGTGTAATATTTCCCCTGATTTTATTCATTTATTCATTTCGAAAACACTGATGTTCTTTTATCCACTTCCAGTTGGTACCCGCCTGGCCATGGTGACTTCTACAATGCTTTCGCTAACTCGGGTCTGCTTGATGAGTTTCTGAAGCAGGTGAGGTAACAGACAGTTGTGTTGTACCGGTGTCGAGAAAGAAATACCTTTTTTAATCATTTCCTCGTCTTAACTTCACTCTGAAAAAAACAGTTGTATAAATTTTCTCTGGTTCCATTCATAACCTACCCCCCCTACCTCTCTCTCTCTCTCTCTCTCTCTCTCTCTCTCTCTCTCTCTCTCTCTCTCTCTCTCTCTCTCTCTCTCTCTCTCTCTCTCTCTCCAGGGCAAAGAATATGTGTTCATTAGTAACATAGACAACCTTGGCGCCACAGTTGACCTCTCCATTCTCAACTTCCTTGTGAGGTCAGGTCACTGTCCCTTCCTGATGGAGGTCACCGACAAGACTAGAGCTGATGTGAAGGTGAGGTGAGGTCAAGCCAGGTCAAGTTAGGTCAGGTTAGATGAGACGATGTGATGAAAAATGAAGAAAAATGAGATACGATGTGATGAAAAATGAAGAAAAATGAGATAAAGATATAGGGAAGATGCTAATGCCCTTATTCAGAAACACTTCAGCGCTGCTGCTCCACTGTTTC
The DNA here is from genome assembly GCA_020233015.1 of Callinectes sapidus. NCBI lineage: Eukaryota > Metazoa > Arthropoda > Malacostraca > Decapoda > Portunidae > Callinectes > Callinectes sapidus. The sequence goes on from CM035196.1 coordinate 18,310,654, forward strand.
GAAAGGCTCAAGTTTTCAAGGGCGTTTTTAGTGTTCCAGTGACAAATGAACAAGATAACTACATAACTGATTAGAGGAACACACTTATAACCCCCCCAAACCCCGACCAGATTCTCCATATATTCCTTGAAGAGCCTCTGTTTGACTTTCCCGTAACTCACAAACCTTACCAGACTCCTCACACTCCCTATATAGTCCCGGTGTAACCCCAGTATCTCTCTCTCCTGCATTTCACCAGGGTGGCACACTCATCAGACATAAGGATGGGTTGCGTCTGCTGGAAATCGCTCAGGTTCCCAAAGATCACGTCGATGAATTCAAGTCTGTTAAGAAGTTCAAGATTTTTAACACGAATAACTTGTGGATTAAACTAAGTGGTGAGCGAGTGTGTGTGTGTGTGTGTGTGTGTGTGTGTGTGTGTGTGTGTGTGTGTGTGTGTGTGTGTGTGTGTGTGTGTGTGTGAATTTGTTCCATTTCAATTCTTATATAAGTTTTCGAAATTGTGTAAAACCACCCAATAGTAACCGAAGCGAATATGAAAATGCGTCTTTGTACTGAAGGGGTTGAATTTGTAATGTTTTCTCTCTTGTTCTGACCTAACCTATTCTAATCTTGAACTAACTAACCTAAACTTAACTTTTAACCATTGATAAGCTTGATTTAACCTTCACTAACCTGAATAAACCACCACCACCACCACTAGCAATCAAGGAAGTAATGACAGAGGGCGGGCTGGAGATGGAAGTAATAGTCAACAACAAGACACTAGATTCTGGCGCAGGGGTCATTCAGCTGGAACAGGCGGTGGGGGCAGCCATCAGGAGCTTTTATGGGGCTATGGGTAAGTATATGTGTGTATGGGTGTGTGAGTGACAGGTAAAGGAATGAGGTCTGGAGATTCGAGTAGGAATGGGGGACGCTGTGGGAAATATGCCTGTGTAAATAGTGAATCTTGGGTGTGAGTATATGTGGGCAGGCTGTAAGTGTGTGTGGGTACGTGTGTGGATGGGTTTGTGTGAATAGTAGGTAAAGAAAAGGCGTCTGAAGGTGTGGGTACGAATAGCAAGGCTGTGTGTGTGTGTGTGTGTGTGTGTGTGTAGGTATAGGCATAAGAAAATGAGGCTGGGGTTGCAGGGTATGAGTGGTAAGTCTGTGGGTGTGTGTGGGTATGTATGAGGGAGTTGTGTGTGTGGATATGACTGAATAATGGATAATGAGAGGAAATTCAGTGATGTGGGTATATGTGAACACTAATTAATGAAGAACAAATGAACACGAACAGAAACAAGAACAATAAACAAAATCCCTGACAATAACCCCCCCCCCCCCACAGGTCTCAACGTACCAAGATCCCGTTTTCTACCGGTGAAGAAAACGGACGACCTGCTTCTGGTGATGAGCAATTTGTACAGTATGCAGCAGGGAACCCTCATCATGTCACCCCAAAGACAGTTCGACACTACCCCACTTGTTAAGCTGGGCTCGTCACACTTTGGAAAGGTTAAGGTGGGTTTGTGGGGGGGAAGGGGTGCCTTTCTTTCCTTATCTATCCTGCATTACTAAAGCTGTATCTGCAGAAAAGTTCCTAGTTTAATTCCCATGATTTATCTTTTGTTCTTTGGCTATTCCATCTCTCTAATATTTATCTTTATCTCGTTCTCTGTCTATTTCATCTTCTGTCAAACTACCAAGTCATTTACCCAAGTAATTTCAACTACTGCCTGTTAAACCATCACTGGAATCATGAAAACACCCTTTAAAATCCCGAGGACTTCCACTTAACGCTTTTAAACTTTTTGAAAACCACAGTAAACTCCCACTAGAGCATGTTAAACTGTCATTGAAATCATGAAAACATCCTTGGAACCGCCAATGACTTCCACCAGAGCCTATCAAACCCTCCAAAAATACATCTGCCCCTTCACAACTTGCCGTTGATTTGCAGGACTTCCTCAAACGTTTTGGCACCATTCCTGACATGCTGGAGCTCGACCATCTCTCTGTGTCCGGCGATGTGACTTTCGGCAGACGTGTGGTCCTTAAGGTAAGCTAAAAAGATGGATTCTTAAGGCCGGTTTTTCAATTTTGTTTGACATATTGACGACACAAGGTAATTTTTTAACTTCCACCAGAATTATGCACAAAAAAATAAATAAACTTGAAAGCGTCTGGGTAATATACGTATTTTTTTTTTCAGGGCACAGTTATCATCATCGCAAATCACGGAGATCGAATTGATATCCCGGCAGGCTCAATTCTGGAAAATAAGATAGTTTCTGGTAACATGCGAATTCTGGACCACTAGAGAGAGAGAGAGAGAGAGAGAGAGAGAGAGAGAGAGAGAGAGAGAGAGAGAGAGAGAGAGAGAGAGAGAGAGAGAGAGAGAGAGAGACTTATACCTTTAATTTCTCCCCATACAGCCAGATCATATCCACCACAAATATAAATATATTAGAAAACAAACAAGAATATCTCATATGATTATGTATGTATGCACAATAAACCTTTAATAATAATAATAATAATAATAATAATAATAATAATAATAATAATAATAATAATAAATGATAATGATAAATTGCAATAAAAGACAGAAATTACACAAAATGCGCTTCCCTAACAACACCTATCCCTACCCCCCCCCACCACCACCACTGTTATCATCATCATCATGTACATACTCACTCACGTACCGTACCCCACAATCTTCCTTCCACTTTAGAGACGATGGGTGGAACAAGCGAACCAGTACATCCTCTCTTCTCCCTCCCCCTGCTACAACTGTCCCACTGGCTCTACACAATGACTGCAGCTGGTGTGGGTTGAGGAGCTGAAACAGTGTGGCATCTGTCGTGTCATCTTCACCAATACTTTGTGATTCCTGGCACTGGCGCTTGTTGGGGGAGGACCTGTTGGGTTAGGGTAGGTTATATTCATGATAGGTTAGGTTATATTTATGATAGGTTAGGTTATATTTCTGATAGATTAGGTTATATTTATGATAGGTGTAGGTGGGGCGTAGGTGTGGGCGTAGGGGTGGAGGGAGTGGCGGCTTTGGCGTAGGAAGTATTTGTTTGTGTTGTGTGAGGTGGAGTTTGGTGGTGCAAGGCCCTATGGTGCTCAGGCACGTAATGAATACACTCACTCTTGTATATCAAACAAATTCTATTGAGCAAAAAAGATGTAAAAACCTAAGAGGTTATGGAAGGCCCTCTTGAAAGCTAAATGTTGCCTATACCTGGCCCCGCTATTGAGACTGGACCCGCACGATCACGGGCTTCCTCAAAGCATCGCAGGCTGCCTCTGCTTCAGGAGTTCTGGGGGCTTTAAGGTCCCCGAGCCCCCTCACCCAGAGGCGGTGAAAAGAGTGAAATGGAGCAAGAGGGAGAGACAGAGGGAAGGCCAAAAATCCACTCTCCTCTATGGCAAAAGATACCGGTTCCGGCGGTCACAGGGTCTGTCCCAATCTGATATTCCGTGCGGGGAACGCGTGTATGATTCGTCCTAGAGGTGAGAGGGGCCAAAAGGATGGGATTTGCGCTGAAATAGCGCTATATAAATTTAATATATAATAAGGAAGATTTCATATCACTTAGAGGGGAACCATTAAAGTCCGATTAATCACCTCTTTAGTGTTTAAGAATAATTCACAAGAAAGCTTAAGATGCTTCCAAAATGCTGCGGTATAGAGATGATAGATTAGATATAGAATTTCTAGTGGAAAGATCTTTTAAAGTCTGGTGAGCGACCTTAGTTATCCTTATGTAGTAGTCCGTTTTCTATGTTGACAGGTGCTAACTTGTGCTGCCATCTCGCCTCCTCTCCTCTGGTCTGTCCTTCCCTCAGTTGTTTGTGTGTTTTGGTGGTAGGAGGACTTAGTATCTGTGACCTCTTATTGCTTTACACTTATGTCTTCAAGGACACGTTCTTCGCAGTACTCATTGAACTCCGGAAAAGTGTTGAAATAGCAACAGCCTGAGTGTGAGTCAGTGAGGAGTGGTGGAAACAGGCATGAGAGATGTGAGTATGGCCTCGCCTGGACGCAGCTTTCACAGGGAGATAATTGTGAGGGTTTGAAATGTTTGTCTGGCCTGGTTCCCTATTGATATCAGACTTCATGACCAATCCTTGTGAGTTTTTGTAAAGAGATAATTGATGGAGTCCCTTCTCGATCTCTGACTACTAGACTCTTCACTGCCAAAGTTTTCATTCCAAAGGACGAACGTTCTCACCTGTGTGTCTTGCCATTTACCTCTACACACACGTTAACTGCAAGACTACAACAAGATTATACCATAGATCCATACAAAACGTTGCTAGGCCAGCCATTCTAACCTGTAGTGCTTCTCTCATTACCACATCCCAACCCCGCTCTGCTCCTGCCTCCATCACCACATTATCCAGGCAAGGCAGAACAGCAAGTCTCCACAAGGACCACAACAATTCTCATCAGATGCAGACACCTTCCCTCTAAGGCAGCCAGCCAGCCCTGTGTCCTTCCTCCCACCACCTCCCCACCACCCAGTGCAGGCAGAGTGGCCAAAGTGTCTCCTCATTCCAATGTGTCTCCTAACAACATCAATTCGGATGATGAGATGAGCATGATGTCTGATGGTGGGGGGCAGGGAGGAGGTGAGTCAAGCAAACCCTACGACTACTTGCTGAAGTTCCTGTTGGTGGGTGACAGTGATGTTGGAAAGCACGAGATCCTCCAGCCTCTTGAGGACGGCTCCACTGAGTCACCATTCTGTGTTGGCAGCGGTAAGTTGGCATTGGCTACACTGTATGTTGTAGATACTGACCAAATTTTTATCTTAATTGACTTATACAGAATTCTCTCTCTCTCTCTCTCTCTCTCTCTCTCTCTCTCTCTCTCTCTCTCTCCCTCCCTCTCCTGATGTTGAAGGTCATGCTCTGGCAATCTGCAGTGGATATACAAAAAGAACGAGGATAGATCTAACTTGTTCTAGATTTGAATGAACCAAATCTCAACCTGATTCAGTATTAATCTTCATAATTAGTGTGCAACATGAGCAAGGAACATTGCTCCCTCCTTGAATCATCTTGGAGTACTCCATTATCTATACTAGTACCTAGTATATGATATTGTACGAAAGCGAATATTCCATAATTTAAACATGTATCTCAAAAATTTAATTTATCATATAGTATCCTTTGCCTCCTGAGGTAGATACACACATTTGTCAAAAATTACAAAATGTAGCCATAGCCTTCCTAGGTATACTTATGTGTACTATAGAGGATCACACGAGGTGAATTTAGTAGTGTTGCCAGAAATCACTGTGTCTGTAACCTTCTTTTCCTTAGAGAAATATCTTTTCACACCACATGTGTATCACTACAGGTCACAAAACCACCACAATCCTTCTGGATGGTAAGAGAGTCAAACTCCAGCTGTGGGACACCTCAGGCCAAGGCCGGTTCTGCACCATCATCCGGTCGTACTCGCGAGGTGCTCAGGGAATACTGCTAGTCTACGACATCACCAACAAGTGGTCCTTTGAAGGCCTGGACCGGTGGATGAAGGAGATTCAAGAGGTTAAAAGTTTTTTCATTAGTGCTATGATCTTTACTGATTGCTTTGATTTCATTAGTAAAGTTAACACATAGCTTGGATCTTTAATGTTTTGCTGTTATGGAGCTGCAATGAATTGTTTATTTATTGAGGAATGAGAAGAAAAGTACATGATGAATGTAGGAAAGGAGCTTTAGTATAAGATTATATTTTATTTTGTGCACTAACATAGTTACTGTGTTGCAGCATGCTCCTGGTGTTCCCAAAGTGCTGATAGGCAACAGACTCCACTTGGCATTCAAGCGTCAGGTGAGCCAGAGCCAGGCAGAGCAGTATGCTGCCAAGAATCATGTTAACCTCTTTGAAGTGAGTCCATTGTGTGACTTCAACATTGTGGAGAGCTTCACCGAACTGTCCAGATTAGCACTGAAGCGCAATGGCATGGAGAGGCTATGGAGGGCAAATAAAGGTGAGTAGCTAAAATTTTCTGATGATGGAAGTTTTTGCGAGTGATGTGATGGGTACTGTGTCTTAAGTGATCAAGTATTTAAAAGTTTTGTCTGGTCTTATTGAAACGAGTGGCAGTGACAGTGAATTTTAGTGATGTCTTTAGGGAAATGGGATTCCCCTTGTTTGGCTCATCAGTCTTGATAGCAGAACAAGAGGAATCCCCATTTCCTTCATTACAATCAAGAGTTTGTGCTTGTGGTTATGTTTATCATCTGGTCAGCTGATGTCTGCTTTTCAGGATAAGTATTGAATTATTAAAGGTTGTAGCTGTTTTTGTAGGGGGAAGGAAATACTGTTTGGCTGTATACTGCTTTATAAGAGGCAGTTGGGTTGTGTAGTTGAGTGGTGGCTTGCACTCCATTCATCTCAAGAATGGATAGATCTAGTGAATGGTGAGACAGTCTTGTCTGGAGCTCTTTAGGCTATGTATGTCTACATGATGATCCCACTTGATATATTCTTCAGTTTCTTATCTGGATGACTTTTCCCTATGAGTCATGCATAAGGAAACCATCAAGTAAAGAACCCAAAGGTGTCACCAACCAACGTGCTAACATATCCAAAACTTTTTACATACCGGAACACAGTCAAATAAGATGTAGGCTGGAATGTGCATTGATAATTGGTTAATTTTGTATGGTTAAGACTCAGGGATAATAGTCGTAAAACTTCTGGCTGTGGAGGACTTTTTAGTGCAGCCTTGAAAGCACCGCTGTAATTTGTTGTAGCTGATCCTGGATGTGAGAGCAGCTGTGGTGTGATGGGAAAGCTGCTGTCTGCACCTCTCACCCATTGAGTCATTCCAGGTTAACCAGTCATTGAAGATCATCTTGTCTCACTGTTTTCATAATTATTATTCACATGTTTTTTTCAGCTACTGTTTGATGAAATGTCCTGCTCCTGCTCTGTGAAGCAAGTTTACTTTTAGGTACTAGATGTATTTAGCACTTTTGCACTTTAAAGTTCTCTCTTTTTTTTTCATTCAGATCAGTGATCTTTCCTGCCAGTCATCCTTTTTTTATCTTTGTTTCAGTATTAACCCTGCAGGAGCTTTGCAGTCGTGCCATTGTGGCTTCCACCACTGTGTATGGCATTGAGCATCTTCCACTTCCTCAGCCCTTGAAGTCACATCTCAAAAGCTACACCATCCACAACCACACCACACGATTAAGACAGGTTTGTTGTGTTCCTGCCAAAGCAACCAAGGCACCTGTATACCACCAAGGGCCAAGATGTAATTGTTATTCATTGCATAGCACTGTGATAGAATTGTTTGTCATTTGTCAGCAAGTTGTAAAGATGGGTGTGCATTTCAGTTTAGTTGTGCTAGGATAAAAAAAAAAAAATCAGTGAAGTTAACATAATGGGATGGTTGCGGTACAGTAGAACCACACGTGCTTTGTGATCCAAGGGTCTCCAAGTGCATGGGTGTGAATCCTGGCCATGGACTGAGTGTAGGGAGGGCATCCACTCAAGGTAATGGTTCCCGAATGGGTGGACTTTTCAGATAGGAGGTACCCCAAAATACTTCCTTTAACCCATAAAAATCCCATAAAGCCCATATTGTATAAATAATAAAATCAAAGATAAATGTTATAGTGAGGTACTGTGCCCTTGTTAATGTACCAGATTGCACAATATAAAGTAGCTGAGCAAATATAGTGAAGTACCAAGTTTTCAACAGACTGGTATTGTTGCTAAATCAGATGAGTTTATTGTACTTTAGCAGCAAAAACACAGCTGCCATATTCAACTATTCTTATCAGTCATTTTGAAATACAGCTGTTTTCTTTTCTGTTTCAGGGAATTCCAGTCACAGACAAACATAAAAAGAAGCACTTGATGATACCAGGTGACACCACCACTTCCTGCGTCAGTACTTCAACGTGCACCATATGCTAGTCATGTCCACCACCCATGAGTCACCATCACCTGCCGCCAACCACTGACCTCGCTTGCACCAACACACACCACTTCCCTCGCTGGGATGTTCTATTAGTTAAAGAAGTAAGTGTAAGTGCAGCATTGCCTTTTTCACCATACCAAGAAATACATTCAAATAGATGTAGATACAGTGGTACCTTGAAAAGCAAGCCGAATCTGTGTCAGAGGCAAGCTTGTTTTTCAAAATGCCCACATTTCAGAACAACACAATGTGAGCTGATTGGCAGATTGGAGCACACATCAGTCCTATGGAGAGTGTCTCAACATGATTGGTTGGCTGTGGGGTATCATGTGTAAACAAAGGCTCACTTGCTCTGCCCTTTACATCAGACGAAATTTGCTCGCAATCCAATGTATCGTTATCCGATTTCAAAACGAGCAGTCACAATCTAAAACACTTGAGCACCAAGTTACACACGATCCAGGGTTTTATTGTATGTAATAAAGGTAATTCTCCTTTTCCATTAATGGAAAAGGAGAAATATATCTTATGTCTTTTGCAAAAGAATTAACAAATAGGAATTATACTTCCAGGTACCAGTGTTGTAATCCCAGCACCAAGTAAAGGCAAACCTGGGCTCTCCAACACTAGTGCACCTCAAGCCATCACAGACATGTGTTTGTGTGTGTATCTTCAGTACTAACCCAGAGAAAACTGTGTAGTGGAATCACAGTACAACATCACCTTCTAAAAGATCTTTATTTTTTAACATGGTGCTTGAAAGTCAGTGTGTGAACTGGAAGTGATTCCATTATTAATACTTTAGCACATTTGATGCAGCAGTGATAATCAACAGCAAGCAGTGTGAAGGAAGCCTCAGGGTGGTGTAGATTTGTACACATACATAGATATATAAACAAAACTGGATATTTCAGTTTGTGCTCTGTTATATACCAATGATCATGTCAGCACTGGGAAAATACTTGTTGATGTGATGAAGCAGTGAATGGATGATTAATTTTAATTATTTATTGTATTTAAGTGTAAAGAGTCCTGTACGGGGTTGTAAAATATGTAATGTAATACTTAGTATATATTGTGCAGCATTAGATATGAACCAGATCTTTGTATATACATACTACATAAATACATGCATACATACGTACATATACACATGTGAATAATGGCTTCTGATTATTTAAGGTGTGTAAGACAAATAGAGATTAAAAAAGACGCAGCACTAGAATCTTACCCATAATTTAATAAGTTTGTGGCTCGTATTTGTGAGACCAAGGCAGGTAAACAGAATGGTGGGTTAGGCTCCTGCAAATAGAGTAAATATATTGCATTACCTTAAAGTACTAGCACATGAATCACCTTCATCTGTATCTCCTACGTCTCTTTCAATGCCTTCCGCAGTACAGCAGATCATCATTCCCCTGAAGAAACTAACTTGCCATCTCAAATTGCTGAAAAAGGGAAGTCTTTCATTTAATATTAAGGCACTTAATATCAATTTCTCTTATAAAAAGCCTCTGTGATCGTAAAAATAGGAAAAATTGATTCAATAATTTACCTTTCCTTTATGCAGTCAGTCCAAAATTATGATTACCTTCACCCAAAGATAAGGTCATTGGAATTAGTATTATAAGCATAGAAGTGGCAGCTATGATGAGAAAAGACTAACATGTTACTCCAACCTATGAATTAACATCCATAGGTTTAGTAACCCCTGTCATTTGGCTTCCCTTGACAAACCAACTAACACATTTTTCAAAACTTGCATTCCACTTTTAGAGCAGAACACATTTCAAGATTCTTCTGTTGTCCAGGGTCACACACTGAACCTAACCTGGACTTCATGTCAGGTGACAAGAGTGGGAGGCTGAAAGTGACTGGGGTTGAAAAATACAGAATTAGGTAAATGTATTGGATAGGTTTTCTATGAAGGAGCTGACATGTGCTTAGGCTTCCTATAGAGTGTTGGACGATGAACTGAGTGAAGGGTAGTGGTGGTGATCCAAGTTGAGTTATTAAGGATGAGATGGAAAAGTGAATTTGAGTGATGCAGTGTTTGTTTTGACCGTTACGTATGCTTCATATGTATCATAACACAACACAAGTGTTTCTATGTTTCTGTTACAAGTGTGAATGTTTGTTGCTGATAATCTTATGTTGGAATTACATAGTACAATAAATTCAACATTGAAAGTCATAAATAATTAAGGAGTTCCAGTTTTAGCAATAATGTGATGTATATATGTAAATGTGATTACAATACCAATAACTACCTTCAGTAATTGCTACACACACACACACACACACACACACACACACACACACACACACACACACTGATGGCAAAGCAGGCTTCCAAGAAGTCACAGGAGGCAGTGCTGGGACTATTAGTTTAGGAGTTGCATCACCCCAGTCACTGTATGGGCACAGCCATTGAGGACGTAATCTGGGAAGGAAAAATACTGAAATTCCGTGATTAAATTTCATAAATATGTTCTAGGTTTTTTTGTTATATTATTGTTATGATCATTTTTTATTACCTGAATAGCATGACATGTCACTCACTTCTCCCAAGAGCTTGTGGTCTGAGATGATTGTTTTCCGTCCTGCTTGGGTTACTGCAAGTGGTCAGATAGTGTTTTAAGTGCTTCTAAAAGTTGATAAGGTTGCAGAACCAATTTCATCATTCATTGTGTGTATTGCTGTAGTGTACATAAAATAGCACATTATCACTGAATACTTTTTAATGACAATGTTGATAACATTTATTTCTATTAAAACATTATGGAAATGACAGTGGTCTGAAATGACCTTGCAGGTTCTGAATTATTGTTCTCAGCACTACTTTTTTTTTTTTTTTTTTTTTTCTTGACAAGTTTACATTACCCAAATTATAGATTATTCAGTTTTAAATATTAACTAAAAAAAACATTGCCTTGTGCCTGTAATTGAGAAATCCAGTGCTGTCACTTGAATTACACCTCTCCATTGTTTGATGAACCTTTGCATTTACTCCTGATAGACCAACAACTCTTGATCTGCCTCGTGTTGAATACTTGATCACACGTCAGTCTCTTTTCACTTGTAAAAACTTGTAATTATCACACAGGTTGATTTAATTATAAGAATAAATTTACTTACTATTGAATTAATTCAAGGAAATTACAGGAGATTAATAATTTATTTTGTTATACATTAAGATTTGTATGGAGCCAAAGATATATGGTAGGTTTCTGAGTATCACCATTTGATTAGAAACTGTTTAATTCCTCAGTGTTAGCAAGGCATACTGTACATCCTGGAGTATCATTGACTTGCACTGGAACTGTTTGGGATGTAGAGTCACTTAATGGGAATAATGACAAAATACTTAAGACAGTGGTTTTGAACACGAGATCTGCAGTCTGGCCTTTATTACTAAGTTGTCCACTCTAGGCTTGGAACTGGGCTCTATACTGTAGAATATGTTTTGATTTATTAAATGTTGGTGGGCTAAAGTCTTAGGCTAAACATTGTGACTTATAAGAATACTAATTGAAAAATAAGTAGCATGTATTGATCAGCAGTGAATAAGTTTCTTACAAAGAAGAGAGGAAGGCTGGTATGAAGCACTGCACTGCACTGTACTGTAGTGGGATTATATCAAAAGAGTTCAGCTTGCCTCACCACCACCACTTGTATGTATTTCTCATCATATGTGGAGGAAGACAACACTTTGTAATGCTTGTGAGTGATGACAACAACAGTGTCAGTTGAGGATAATGCAAACTATCTTGAAATATGACCAAGCACCATTCAGTAATCTTGACAGCAGATTTTTCAATTTTGAGATCACTGATTAAAAATGAACAGAAATGATCTTTTTCTTGTTTTGTATTTCATGTAAGGCTCATAAAATGGTTTTAGATAGTAAGCAGTGGATACTGTTGAAAAACTAATGTATAATTTTCTGATCCATAGTATATTTTTTCATCTTTCAATCAGTTTTGCAGTCTGTGTGCAATATTGGGGCAGCTCTTTGTCCAGTGTGTAGTTCTTCTTGTTACCTGTGGAGGATCTGTTATCCTAAGCAGGTAGGTGAGACAGAGCTGACAATTACATGGTAGGCTATCAATATATGCTGAAAAAATAGAGAAGGCTTTGATTCCAAGTCACTAAGTCAGGGATGGGGAACCTTTGTCCTGTCAAGGTCCACTTGAATATTTTCAACACAGGTCGCAGGCTATAGAAAAAAAATACAAGTATTTTTCATATTTTTGACTTGGCTTATTATTCTTAGTTTGACAGTTAATCAGACTTAGTGTCTGGCTAAGAATTTAAATGCCAAACTTTTATGAATCCTGATATTTCACCTAAATATTCAATGTAAAACTAAAATGATTCCAATTGGTCAGCCTATCAATGGTGAGGCGAATAATCAACTGTTCAACCACCTGACAACCTGGTATCTGCTGAGAGACCACGATCCCAGATCTGGTGTACTCTTACTGATCTTTCTCTGAGTGTGTTACCAATTTACTATTTGTATTCAAGATTAGGATGCTGCCACATTCAGAATTCATTGATGACTAACTTAATTTAAATGACATGTAGTAGTCCAGTACATAATGTATCATGTATATTCATTCATGGTTTGTGGTTTTATGAAGTAGCATATCTGAACAATGTTGAGACCCTGATCAAATGGGCCTGTGGGTTTTATATGTCCCAGAGGCTGGAGGTTCCCTACCCCTGCACAAAGCACTTGAAGATGACCATTGTCTACTCTGGTAATGTACAAACCAATGCCTTCAAACTCTCTAGGGTAGGTAATTATAATTGCTGTGATGTTTAATTAGTTAAATAACTACCATTAGTATTTCTTTTACAAAATATTTCTGGCATAAAGTTTTGTTAGGTATGTTATGATTAAGGTTTATTCCTGTAGCTTGGATGAATATGACACTAAAAATTACAAAGAATATAGTACACATTCAAACCTTTCTTTTAAACCTGCAGGATATTTTGACACCTGTTATATAATACAGTATGTATCATGTTTATTATGTGACAGATTTGTTTATCTGCAACTTATTTTTATAACACTCCCATTAGATCTATCATGCTTAATATGTGAAAACTTATTTCCACAGTACTTGGTACTCTAATAAATTTAATGAAATACATAATGAATTTTTGTATGATATGACAAGGCTATGAATGTGAGTGATGTGTATGTATGAGTATGGTGCTTCATCTGAGCCACCCTGTGTGATTGCTGGCCTGGTATGTACATAGATATCACCTATAATGTCATTGCATTCAGTTTTAAAAGGTACATATAAACTAAAACAAATAATTTGCCATTTGTCATGTTTATTGCAACACAAATGTCTAAATGTGGTTTAAAGTAAGGAAAAATATTTGTAGATATTCACTGTTAAGATTGAATACTTGTTGGCACATAACATTGAAATGAAAGCTCCACATCATACATTTACATTTCATAGTACAATAGCTACCTACAACATAGAGTTTCCTCAACAACAACAGCCTTCTTTGGCAGGTATTGCACACATAACCACATCAACACTTTATCCTTTTCATTCGGCCTCCACCTGCTGTATAACTTAACAAGCTTAATGATACACAGTCAGTTGTTGAGTTGCTACTTGAAATCCAGAATCAAATTTCATGCATTGCCAAATATCAAGGTAACAACCTGCTTATTATACATGAGGTAGCAGGCAGCCTCATCCCCTCCCTCCCTCCCTCATTCCTTCCCTGGAAAACATAACCAACATGCATTTCAGAGAAAGCAGTGTTCTCTGTGTAATTATTACCATAAGTACACTTAAGAATTCTTATTTGTCTATGCCAGTACATTTCCTCAATAGTTTTTTTCTTTTATATTGGAAATTATTTAATTCTGAATGCCTGGTAATGAGATCAGAAAAAGGTTTGAGGTGGAAACAGTTCAGGAGAAAAGATAATGGAAGTTTGTTAAAGGACAAAAAAGCAAATTTTTTTCAAGCAAAGAATAAAAGAGAAGTTTGTCATGTAAACATCTTATACATCATGTGCCAAGGAACACATTTACACCTGTACTACTGTAACTTGATTTGTCATGTGTTGGATGGAGAGTACAAATTGTGATGGCTGCTAATGATGATGGTCTAAGCTTGGTGGCTTTAGGTTCTATAGGATGAATATAGTAACTTACTTCATGCCATATTTGATCCTTATAGACATGAGAGTATTCAGTTACAGTAGTAATGAACCTAATCAGTGTGATGGGAGGAGAGAAGCAACACAATAATTCATCCTGTCAATATATTGTAGTCTCTCTCTATAGAAATATTCTCAAAGGTCACGAATTACTTGTTAACTTCTCAAGGTCGTTTTTTTCATTCATTATCATTTATTGAATTTCTTTATATGCAGTTTTAGTACATTTATAAAATACATCATTGAAAACTCCGATACCTTCCACATCAAATGCTTGGGAAAGAGCTTTTAGTCCGTATATGACACGTGGGCAGACAGAAATCCAAGCTGATGAACTGCGTTGGAAGATGAATGGGTGACAGGGTGGCTGTATCTCTCCAACAATTTCATCTCTTTTTGTGTCGCTCTAGCTTCTGTTTCCGCTTCTCCAGTCGGCGACGCTCGCGGCTCCAGAAGGTCCTGATAAGCTTCACAGAAAACATACCTGCATGAAAGGGGAGCAAGCTGGCGAGAAGGATGCCATGGAGTCATACCAGTACAAACCTGCCATCTCTATTACTCACAATGGAAGGTGTTACATGGTTCGCCATCTGCCTTTCTTCACCTGTTATTGAGCATTGAGAGTGTGGGGGAGGAGGGACAGAGAGGGGTGGTGTGGAGGCTAACAGGAAGGAAGTAGATCTTGTATATGATTGTGAGAAGCAGCTTTAGCTAATGACAACTGGCATAAAAAAAAAAGGATGTGTTAAATTGATAGATAGGAAAACAGCTTCAACAAGTATTATACGATAAACAACAAAATCCTATTCAATCATTTAAATTGGCACATGAATAGCATGTGCCCTTAATTAACCAACATTAATTTACAGGTATATTACCGCACTAGTGTTTATCAGGCCAGCAGGACATGAGCCACTAACCAATGAGAGGGATAAGGACACCCGCTGCCACGAAGAAGATGCCATTGGAGAAGGTGTGCTGTATTGGCCCGTCCGGACCGCCGCCTCCGAGCTCCACCATGCCAAGGCGACAGTCCACACGCACGGCACACACGTCACTCAAGCCTTTCCTCCGTCACCGCTCGTTACTGAAGCTCCCGGGTCATCACGCATTATTCTCATTTCTCAGTCACAGAGTGAATACTGGAAACATTAAAAACCGTGGCCGGAATGCGTGTGTCATTGAGTCATGTTTAAGCTTGATTACTGCCACGCATCACTGGTCATTGATCATAGAAGTGGTCACTGGAGCACCCAGCAGCAGTAGATTCCTTGGCCAGCAGCAGTGGTGCTCGGTGGTTGTAGTACTGTATTCCTTGTGTTTAGAATGAATGTTGTTTCAAGGGACTTCCAGACCAGCATACCTTTGGTTTTTGTTAGTGTTCTAACATATTGTATAATGTTGCTTTCACGGGACTGCAATATTGCACTACACACATCGAACCTGCTGCTGCTTGTTGCCCACAACGCACGTGTTTCAGCTCGTGAGCGTAAGTAGATTTTTATTGTTATTCATTTTCCCAGTTTTCAGTATACCCACTACGTATTTTCAACACCTCCTTTGTGTCTCCCAATAATTTTCACAAAAATGTTCTAGCAAGGAACCTTACCCTGTCACCGCCATTTACTTCATAGGACACCCTTAATTCCCAACAGACGCTGAAATATCAATTTGAACTACTGTAGATCAATGTCAGTTATAATCTTACAAATACTAATTATAATTGAGCCTCCTTTCATGTCAGAATGATAATGTAACCTCATCTCCTTCCACTAGGCATGACCATGAGCTGACTCGCAACTTCCAGCCGTTACCGTCTCAGTGCGAGCTCAGAACTCATTATTACCGATCTTCAGGTAAGGCTGACTTTACACACTACACATCCCCTTCTCTTGGTCAGAAGAGACAGTAACTGCCTCGCTTCTCAGGAGTTGACCAGCCACTGTGATTTTTCCTGTGTGTGTGTGTCCTTAAGTCGTTGTCACACACACACACACACACAGGGATGAAAGTGGAGGATGGAGAGTGCTCAAGCAGCTTAGTTACGTCAGTGGTGGAGAGCCATCTAATGGTAGCTCAGAGGCATACAGAAGAAAGAGGTCAAGTGTAGCTTAACTGAGGACAAAGAATGTTGACGGATAAATACTTCAGTCAATCCTTCGAGCATAGTAACGCACTTTTACTGTGTTCTATGACGCTCTGCTCTCACACCACGACTAATTTTCACAAGGTCATGGAAATGATAACCTTTCTCAGGAGTGGTGGCTGTCACAAAAACACATTATATCAGAGGGGCTGCAATGTGTATTCGTTGAGAACATTCATGAATCACTGTCACAAGTAGATATCTTTGTTTCGATGTTTTGTTGCTTTTTACGTACGTTGTGATATTCTGACAGATTCTTAACGCTGCTTACAAATCGGGTACATAGATGGTCATTGAAAAAGTTATCTGCCTCACCAGAAACTGCACATTGTATATAAAAAATTTTCGGAGTCACTGGAACTGGATTGAGTGTCTGACGGGGAAGGTTCTGGTGGATAGGGCCAGCTGGCGGCAGACTGGCAAGACGATGCGTACTGTATTCCAGTCATTTTGGAGCATCTGTTTGGTTAGACACGAGTGTTCTTGGCATTATACATATCTGAAAGTGTAAGATGAGTGCGTCCACTAGTCTATTCACATCCCATATGACGGGAAGCAATGAGGGTGGATGTACTTAGGAGCAAGTACTACCAGCAGGCGTGCAACAGCAGCAGCAGCAGCACTAGTAGCGTCACTCACCAACTTTAAGGTGTATCTGTACGCCCTCTAACATTTACCACCAGCTTTCCTCCTCAGCCAGTTCACACGCACACCTCTTGTTCCCTCCCTTACGGTGTATTTTAACACTAAACGTTCTTCGTACGTCATATTGCTACTACTACTACTACTACTACTACTACTACTACTACTACTACTACTACTGCTACTACTACTACTACTGCTACTACTACTACTGCTGCTACTACTACTACTACTACTACTACTACTACTACTACTACTACTACTACTACTACTACACACGCACACAAGATAAATTCAGCGTCCGTTACAGATTTCAGTTTGTGTTTACCGATATAGTTTTCTGAGTAAAGGGAAGTTTTTGGATTTAAAGAACGTTCACACCGTCAGGAAGAATAGCAGTGTCCTCTGACGTGGCGAGGCAGTCTGCATGTGGCGGTGGGCGTCTCGGAGGCTGCGGGGAGGCTGGAGCAGGGCCAGCCGTCAGGACAACGGTGTTAAAGCCACTGAGAGGATGACTGTCTGCCGCCCCCGCGAGCCGCCGCCCCCGCCGCCCACATCGCCTCTCCCAGGGATTCCTCCTCTACCTCTAATATCGCTCTACTCCCATCCCACCCACCTTAACCCCCCCCTCCCCCACTCTCTCTCTCTCTCTCTCTCTCTCTCTCTCTCTCTCTCTCTCTCTCTCTCTTAATAACTTAGGTATAAATCCTTATCTGTACGAGTGTGGTCTATATATATATATATATATATATATATATATATATATATATATATATATTTATGTATATACCTGTACTTCCATGCATGTATGTATATGTTAGTGTTATTCAAGTTGGAGTGACAGTGTTCAGAGGTTCGTTATTTCATGCCTTGAAGCCTTTATTACTTCCCTCGTCTACAGGTATAAGGTTACTGTCCTGTCCTAATTGTGTGTTTCCCCTTGTCCCTCTTCTGTCCTTCACTCCCTTAGCCTCACCAGCTGACAGGATTTATTGATTGTAAACCTCCTCCTCCTCCTTCTCCTCCTCCTCCTCCTCCTCCTCCGCCTCCTCCTCCTCGTCTCCTCAGCCTTATGTGTGGACACTGCCTGTTGAATGGATGTCATTCCCAGTACATCATCCATGACTCACAGTGTTAAAGGCAAATTTCAATTTCGACACACACACACACACACACACACACACACACACACACACACACACAGACTGAAGATGAAGCACAATTGATATGATTGATATTTGATGTAGTAAATGTAAAGGTAAATCTATAAACTCACAGCAACACATATGCTCACACAAACATGCTACATTAAATCAGTTTTCATGATTCAGTGTTGCAGGAACAATTAGTGGATCTAGTTTGCATCAGCATCCATGGTCTTGCTAGAGTAGATGAATGAATGAAGTACTGAATGAATAGGAGGTGACTGCACATACCTCATTTTGATCAAGTATTCATGGAAGCGTTTTAAATTTGCTGATACATACATACCATCAGAAGGGTTTGGAGGAGAAAAATATAACGTATAATATCAAAATGCAATGAGCGATGATCTGAGCTGCCATCACCGCCCACCCTCCCCCATCAGCCGCCTCCATATCAATGCCCACCCATGCTTTTTTGATGTGATTGAGAGAGAGAGAGAGAGAGAGAGAGAGAGAGAGAGAGAGAGAGAGAGAGAGAGAGAGAGAGAATATTATATGAGTTATCCCTTGTCAAAATTCTCAGCGCATCTGTCAGTGGGATCAGCTGGTGTGCATGGAGAGTCAAACTAAGGATACCAACACGCACACACACACACGCACGCACACACACACACTCTCTCTCTCTCTCTCTCTCTCTCTCTCTCTCTCTCTCTCAAAGTGACAAGACAAACCACTCACACCACTACCAAATCAGACACCAGACGTTAGTATGATGGACAAGAATGTTACATCTCATAGAAGTAGATCCTCCACATGTCACATCTCCACTTTTCACTTCCCGCTGCTCAGGTTCCAACATGGCAGACTCTGTGAGGGAGCAGAAGCTAGTGGCTGCCAGAAGGAAGGTATTGCTCTTGTCCCTTGTCCACCCCATGCACCAAACTGTGGCTAATTAGCTTGGCAGTCACTCACTCTCCCTTCGCTATGAGTAAATAGGGATGTTGTGGTGCGAGTTGAGTGTAGTTTCAGGTGACATATGACTGAATGGGTCAGTTTTAATCCTGTGATGTTTTTGTTGTGACTGGGAGCTGTGTAAGGTTATTCAGGTGAAGGGGGCGTGTGTCATTAGGTGTTGAGGGTGTAAGGGGCGCCACTCGTGGAAAATTGGTCTTCTTGACTGCCTGTCTGGTGGGCTGGTTGACAGACAGGAAGGTAGGAAGTTTTTGTTGAAAGAAGTGTGTTTTTGGTCAATTTTTACTTTAGGACCAGTCTCAAGTTGGCTTTTCATACCCTTTCTCCCTGCCGTCTCTTAGAGCTTTCCATACTGAGTAATTTGATCCTCATATGTAAATGGCACAAGTCAATTATAATGGCGCTAGCGATTTTTGAAGATTTACCGAATTTGCGGGACGCGGGACTCCACTAGCCGCCCGGCAACACCGCCCCGTGTCGTGTCTCGAGGGTAACTGAACGTCGTGTCTTTTAATCAACGCTTTCTGCCTCCTTAATTCTAACTGACCCTGCAACTTCTGCCTTCTATTTTGTATTTCTTTATGCAACAACACTAGCTATGCCACTACCATAATGATTGTCATATCCTGAGATAACTCAAATGCTTACTGTACTGCCACCTTTACACCAGTAAATTAGAATTGTAGTGATATATACTATTTGGTTGAAATGATGCAATAAGCAAATATTTTTCTCGTCTGTCAACAGTTGCGACAATTTCAGAAGAAGAAAGGAATCAAAAGTGCAACTTCCAGCCATCATGAAGGAATCCCTAAATCTGAGGTAATTATTTACAGAGAGAGAGAGAGAGAGAGAGAGAGAGAGAGAGAGAGAGGTGACTAGATAAACTAAAACTTGTATGAGCTGGTGCTATGAAAACCTGAAACCTCTCTTTTATTTTGCAGATACGTGCTTATGAAGATGAAGCTCCGTTATCTGAAAGTGGGACCCTGTCTTCCTTTGCCTCCTCTGTTGACCTTGCCTCAGAGGAGATGACAGACATGACAGATGAACCTGGTGGCATCCAAGTAAACAATGAAGTACTGAGACATGAAAATGCAATTCATCCCAATGGCTCCCAGCCTGATAGACCAGAGACAGCATCCTTACAGGGCGTCCACAGCTCACATTCAACATTACCCGGTAGCGATACCCAAACACACACAGCATGTTCAGAAATTAACCTGCCTAGTGATGTAGCTCTGCATAACGACCAGACACCAGGAACCATAGAAGTTAATCAAGAATATACAAACCCGGAATCAAATGAAAATCCCCCATCTCCTATTGCACTTCCATCTGAGGGCCCTCCCATCTCAGAGAGTCCTGCACTGTGTGAGATCAGTCAGACAGTTAGTGAGGATTCTCCAGATCTCAGTGTTGGGGGAAGCATTCATACAGGACATCAGCATTTGGCAGGACCACTGTTTGGGACATTGCAAATGGATTCAGAAGCCCACCAATCTCAAATATCCCAGGAAATGCTTGAGAGGGAAGGCTCAGTCAGTTCAGAGACCACTGCCAGTGTGATGACAGCTATACATGTGCCTGGTAAGGAAGGTAAAGACCACCAGCCTGTCCTCAAGTCATCTTCGGAGAGTTTGCGGCAAATTTCCCTGCAGCTCAGTGGTCTGATGTTGGGAAGCGAGGGCTCTGGTGAGTAATAAACATTTGTGTGCTTGAAATAATGAGATGTTTTGTAGTGTTGTAAGCTATTTATTTACCATCATCTGTTAGTGCCAAGAAAACTTGCATGTCTATTTTACAATCTTGCCTTTCAACAAGTTTGATATAAGTCGCATTAAATTAATATGTAAATTAACAAAAAAATTACCTGTCATTCAATATGAATCTCAATGTTGAAAGAGTTACTTTTGTACACATATCCAGAAAATGTTTTATCTTTCTGTAACAATTATTTTTATTTCTATGGTGAACCGTTCAGAGGGAGTGGCAGACGCAGCAGTGAGTGAGCTAGAGAGACGCAATGCAGAGCTGGCAGCACTGTTGCAGCAGGAAAGGGAGGCTTCACAGAAACAAACGCAGCTTGGCAATCATCTGGTAAGCACACTTTTTATTACTTAATAGTGAACAGATGTGAACAAGCAAATCGTGACTTTAATTTCTGCAAATATTCAACTTTTTATCAGAACTTTGACATGTCTAGAGCTCTGATTCATAAAAGAATTGTGCCTTCTGCTGTACTCTGTTGATATTGAGATGTGTGCCTTGCATTATCTCTCCTCCATGTTTATCTGACCACAATTCATATGACCTTTCCATTCTTTTGTCATGAGGAAAGTAGTACTGTTAATAGTTTCACTCCTTTATAAGGTAACTCAGTTGTAGTGATTATATGAAAAGTGATGCAGAGATAAGTTTCATTGTATAGAGAGGATAAAATGTTATTTGTAAAGAATGATATTCAAGCTGTAGAGAATGAATATTATGATATAAAAAGAATGACTTGCATTGATATTCAATACAGAAAAGTCAGCTGGAGAAAGTAGAAGCAGAGCTTGCAGCAGCACGAGGAGTTTTGAGTTCTGCCCCGAAGGGCGGTGGAGCGTGGGAAGTCGAGAGCCTGAGGGAGCAGCTGCAGGTGCACATCCAGACAATTGGCATCCTTGTGGCAGAGAAATCTGAGCTGGAATCCAAATTAACACAAACTGATCATGTCCGGAAGAGGAAAGCAGGTTAGTTAACAATGGAGGAATGATGCAAATACTCTATTGAGGAAAGTTCAGCCAGCTTATAGCATGAGTGATTGAAATACATAACTGTACATGTCTTCTTTTCTTTTTGTGTTGTCAAAATGGTCAACTAGTTTTAATTTTTTTCATATTGGTTATAGCTTTTTTATTCTGTGGGAGATGTTTAGTAGGATGTTGTTGCCCCAGAGGAGGTGAATGAACTGGAGGGGAGGCTGAGTGCTTCCCGGCAGCGTGTGAGGGAAGTAGAAGCGAAGCTGGCAGAAGTAACTGATGGCAGAAACAACACCACTGCACTCTTGGAAACTCATCAGAAAGAACTAGAGGCAAGCAAAGCAACCCACTTAAAGACCAAGTATGTTTGAGTTTCTTTTTCCTACTGTTACTGATCATGATGTTTAAATCTAATATGTTTTATGTGTGATTGCTACATACCTGTGTCATTCAGAAGGTGATGATGTCCTTGTTGTGATTACTGACAAATTTAAAAAGCTTCTGTACTTCCATGTAATCTTGAATGGCTGTATTTATACATGTTTTGTATCATGATTGCTGAGTGATGGAAGAATGGTGTGATTTGATATTACATGTTGCTGTTTTATAACAGTAAGTTGTGTGATGAGCTGAGAGCAACTGTTGCTGAATTAACGGAACGCCTCAGTGTGAAGACGCAAGATTTTGATAAATTGTTAACCCAACTCTCTAACACCAAGAGTCAGCTGGCCATGGCAAACCTTCACAACCAGCAGGTAAACGTTCTTCATGTTTGTTCTTGTCTTTGAGAAACGTCATAACAAATGACAAATAAAAGTGAGCATTCTGACATAAAAGTCAAGGGACCAAAGACTTATGCCTCTGGCTCACCAGAATGAATCAAATAAAATCTTCCACACTTACAGCTACGGGACAATGTGGGAGAGTCTCAGCTGGAGAAAGTGTTATCAGAACACGGAGAAACTCAAAAACAGCTAGAAAGATTACAGTTAGAACTTGCCAAGGCCACCACCGAAAATTCCCAAATGGCAGCGCACTACCAGCATTACACGGCTGAGCTGGCCACACAAACACAAGCCCTGCAGGAACAGGTAAGATTGGATAAGTTTTTTCCATCTTCATCTATTGTGAGGAAGAGTCTTGTTCATTCCTCACCTTTGTGTTGTCACCATTGTGTTGCTGTGTGTGTTGGTGGAGGGTGGTGAACTGCTGGTTCTCAATTCCATACTAGTACTGCATTGGACCAGATGATTAGGAGACAAGGGAATGAGAGAGCATGATGAATGGCATATTGGGTTATATACTTTGAGACCAAGTATGTTAAGAGATGATAGTAAGATGGGAAGGAGGAGGAACATTGTGGACTGATGTGAGAAGAAAATAGGAGTACCCAAGTTATGCTATACTGATGGTGATTATGATGAATATACAATGCTTTTTCAGATTGCACAGGTAACGTCAGAGAAGGAAGAGCTGATGACGTCCCTTAAAGATATGGAATCCAAGTTGAAAGTGGCTCAGCAGACTAATGCCTCTGAAGGAGAAGAGCTTGGCCAGTGGAAGGCTGAGAAGGAGCATCTCTCATACGTCATTACTTACATGCAAGAGGAGATGCTGCAGCTCAAGGAAAACAATGCTGCTCTGGTACTGCATTTCTACCATCTGTTTACTTTCTATTTAGCATATTTTCCCAGAGACATTTGTACAGGTGTTGAATTATATTTACTTTGTTCCCTGCCCATCATTGGGTGTCAGTCTATTGAGATAAACTGTGACAGGGATAAACAACTAAATGTCTTGTTGGAAAACTAAAGGCAATGTTATTAATCAGAAAAATGACAACAGTCAGCTATCAAAACTGATGGACCAGCTGTCTCAAAATGTGGAGGGGCTGGAGATGGAGGTGGAGCGCAGCAAGACAAAGGAGGTGGACACGTCACAGCTGCTGGAGGTCATGCAGAGTGACAAAGTTGCAGCAGCGAGAGCACTCACTCAAAACAAACAGCTCAAGGAACAGCTGGAGGAACTTCAGAGTGGCTTTATCATTATGGTAAATATTTAGTCTCATGCAGTGAAAAAATCTGCAAATATATAAAGCCTCAGATACACAAGGACCAACTGTAATTACTTAATGTTTTCTTTTACTATGCATTTTTTTATTATTTAGGTCTTTTTCATTTTATCCTCAGTTTAAGGCACAACTTAAACCCATAAATATGACAAAAAAATGCGCTGCTGTACCGTGATGGTGTGTGCCTTCTGCCCTTTTTCCTTGACATGTGCACCTTTTGTTTCTCCACAGAGCAACAAGAAATTAGAATTAACAGAAAAACTAGAAAAGGAACTGCATTTGAAGAAGCACAAGAACCAAGAAATTACATCATTAAATGAAATGATAACAAATCTAAAGTAAGAATTTATGCAGCATTCTGTTTAGTTTACATTTTGAAGGATCACTGTGTATTTATTTACCTTTAAATTTTTCTCCAGTTGCATATAAAAAGTACCATTCAACAAATAATAATGTAATATTAAGAAATAAAGAACTTAAATCACTGGTGAATAGAATGAACCATTGTATGTAGTGAAAGAATGAGTACACTGGTTAACTTTCACAGTGTCATGAACAGAATAACAACAATTGTGGTGTATAATAATCTATGGAAAGTAAGGAATGAGGCTTGCTGTCAGTTTTCTCATATTCTTGCCATGTTAATTTAGAATGGAAGTGTGTTATTGATGACATATTGTCGTAATGTACATACACTTACTTGCCACTCTGTTCTCCACCAGGCAGGAGGCGTTGCAGAAGGAGCGTGAGATTGCTGTGTTACGGGAGAAGATAGAATCCTTTAGTGGCGAGGTGGTGACTGTCCACAACCACAGCCACCTTGAGGAGAATGGCCTCACCCAGGACCACATTGCTCAAGAAAACATCACTTTGACTGAGCAAATTAATGAATTAGAAGACAAGCTCAAACTTTCAAAGGTGTCATAAGTGTCTTTGTATTGTTGTTTGCTTTGCGGACTTTTTTTTTAACTTTTTTTTTTTTGTTGCTTTTGGCCAGTTTTCCCCTCTTGCATTCAAAGAAAAACACTACTAATCTTTACAGAAAATAACATGTAAAATAAATTTAGTCTGTGCTGGTATATGCAGGGGATCAGTTTCCTTGATAATGGCAGGAGAGTACAGTATTATAAAGGCTTTGATTATGTAAGGCTCAAGTGTATGCAGAGGAACACTGGGAGTGGGAAGACTTATTTGTCATGACTGTCTCTGAGACCTAGATAATTGATGCAGTGTGGAAGTCATGAATGTACAGAAATGCAGCATATGATGAGATGCTACAGCAGCAGCATTGGTCATTTAATCATTTTGCTTTGTGGCTGTGGTGAAGCTTCAAGTGAAGCATTCCTATTTGAAATTGGCATGATATAATATATGAAATAATGTAGTGTGTTGATTACTGTTTTCTTATCTCTCTGACAGGTAGAAATTGAAGACCTCACGAGACAGAATAGTGAACTGCATGCACTCATCAAAGAGTATAAAGTTGATCCTTCAGAGGAGAAAGACCAGGATGGTACTTCTCCTTGTGAGGACTCAGATGCTGAAGGTGAGCTGCCAACCACTTCAGTGCTTACTCTCTATCAAATTCCCCTCCTACACAAGGAAAAAAATAGATAAATGGCAACCTCCACATAGGGAGATTTACCGAGGTGCACACACACACACACACACTCAACAGAGAAGATAGACAGGCAAGACCTGGTGTTCCTGGCTCCACAGACATTTCTGGTGCATGCAACTGTCTGTGCATTGTCTTTTTATGCATTCCCCCTTAGTTTTATACTCACCTCTTACATTATGTTAAGTAGTTTCTTTTATTATTGGTTCTTATCTCATCCTGTGTTGCCTCAATGTTTCCCGTCAAGGTACAGGTACGAAGGGGAAGTTGCTGGGCAAAGTGGCTACACTGACATCTGAGGTGAGCAGGTTGGAGAGTGAGTGCAGCAGTCTTCAGATTCAGTTGGACTGTGAGAGGGACAAGTATAACAAACTGCTCGGAGAATCTCTTGCTCATGAAAAATCATCTGAAGATGTCATCTCTGAACCAAAAGGTGAGATAATGCATATTCTCTAATAACTTTATGCACCAAATCATTTTCTTCAATGGTGCTCAGTTTTAACCATTAATTTACTAAAAAGCCTTATTATTTGATTTTTGTTGAATTCGTATGAAGGAAGGTAGAGAGAATCAATTTGTTGTTTTGTCAGGAGAAACTACGAGATTAGGAGGAACTGAGCTTGAACAGAAGCTGCAACAACTCCAGGAGGCCCACAGTGTGCTGGAGAGCAGGTTCACCCGCAGCATGAAGGAGGTGGCTGACCTGAGCGACGAGAAGCAGCAGCTGGAACATGTTGTGGCTCAGCTGCAGCTGGAGACAGAGTCCATTGGTGAGTGCAATGTGCATGTCTCTCGCTCATTTGAGTCATCTGTTAAGAGTGAAATGTTGGAAGTGTTTATTGTATGTAATTTCCTTGGTTGCTTACTTCAGAATTTTTCCCTTTTCAGGCGATTACATCACCATCTATCAGTTCCAGCGAGGAGTGATGAAACAGCAAGCTCGAGAACGCGAGTTAGAGCTTGCCAGCCTCCATCATGAACGAGAGGAAATGAAGCAAAAGATATCTACTCTGCAGGTTAGTGATCTCCACTGCATCTTACACACTTCCCATTAAGGTGTTGATCAAAGTATTGTCTCCATATCATTAGCATGTTCTGTGAGGGAGGCTACACCGTCTAGTATCTAAGTGAGATGTTGCACCAAAGCCCCCTCTTGAGTTCATGTAGAGGAGAATGTTTTCCAATGTCACGGAAGAAGTGTAATATAAGCTTCCACATAAATTTTCCTCTCATTTATTAGTTAAAAGGAATGTTTGATACAGTAGATGTGATTATCCAGTATGAAGGGTTGACTTCTTCACCCAGCACAGAGGATGCATCTGTGCTCTGTGAATCAACAGATACAATTGGTCTTTTAAGTGAGATTTTATCTATTAAATTTTGTCATAATTAAATTTACACCATTTTTCTGCAGGATTTGATATCAAAGTTGGTACAGGAAAAGGAAGCATATCATGATCTTGAACAGCTTGAGAAGATAAGCAGTGTTCTTAAGAGTCCAGTTGCCATCACAAACGGCATCGGTGAGTATTGATAACTGAGCCGTCTCATGAAGTACAACAAAATGTTATTACTGTCATCTTCAGTATTTTCTTGAACTAAACAGATTTATGTTGGATGTTGCTCTTTGACTCTTTAATATGAGAGAATTTACAAAAGCAGAAGACCCATAATTTATGCAATGTCATAATGTACAAAGAATGACGTCTGCTAACAGTCTTGGTGTGGAACAGGAACCAGCGAGTCTGAGCCATCCAGCAGCTGTGGAGAGGCAGCTGACGAGAGTCTCAAACACTCTGGAAAGGAGGAGCAACATCAAGAAACAGAAAATTGTGTCCATCACTCTCTACCTGAAGAGGGAACTGATGCAGTCTCTACCATTAACACTGGTGTCCCTCATGAGGAGAATGTGAATCCTATAGAACCTACCCATAGAAAAACCCAAACTGTTACTGCTGCTAATGCCATCGCCGCCACCACCAACATCACCACTGCCACCACTGTTGCCAAAAGCCCAACTGTACAGAGAATCTTGGACCTCCTCAATGAAATGGAGTCCACCAGTCAGCTGGAGCACTCTGGCCTCCAAAAATTTCATCCATGCCCTCTGTGTTCGGGCAAACTTATCACCGTATGAGGGACAAATGTCAGTGTATGGTTGCTGTACACTGATCTGTACTTAAAAATGTCATGTCGCATTATATTTCTCTCTTTTTCTTTGTTATCTTGTGTACTGTTTTACTCTTTTTCTATCTTAAAAGTCTCTCTCTCTCTCTCTCTCTCTCTCTCTCTCTCTCTCTCTCTCTCTCTCTCTCTCTCTCTTGTGTTATATGTTTCACTCTTTAGCATTTTTTCCCCACAGTGTTCCTTTATCTGCCTTATGTTTGAAATAGTTTTATTATCTTAGCGTATGTCCTATCCATTCACCAATTGCCTCAAATGTGTCTAAGTGAGTGTTGGTGTTCTCTACTGTATCACATGCACTTTTTTGTATTCTTTCTCTATGTTATATATTGTATTGTACCCAAAGATGGTGCTGGGATGGGGAACTACTCCCCATTGTCCAATTTTTGTATTCCCTGAAGTGATGGGGAATGACATGGGGCAATGCTCCTTAAAGATGGTTGGGTTGGTGTGGATGAGTGTGGTGGTTTGTGTTGGGATGGCTCATCTCACACAGCAGCAGAATATCTGTGTGTGGCACTGACCCAAGCTGTCCAGGTCTCATCCAATATGACTTAAGAGTGTCAAAATGGTTTAACTCACCACTTTTTTTTTGTCTGCTCCATTTTAATCACCTGACAGATTTGAATAGAGAAGTAAGTAAAGTGGCTAGATTCTTTGTGATAACCCAATCTGCTCCTAAGTAGTGACTATCATTGCACTTACTGATTTTTAATTTATTGGTAATTCAGTGATATTAAATATTACTCTATTGCATTTTGCTCAGCATTGCATTGTAACATTTGACCATAATCAAAAGGCTGGAAAGATATGAAGCTGTTGTTACATTCCATATGAGACAGTCTGACAGTATGCTTTGCTTGACTGACTGATACCTGTACAGGTACATTTATAGCCCCTGGTAGCTCATCAGTCACCATTTCCTTTTTCTCAAAATTTGGACTTCGTTTTGAAATATATTGGGCCTCATCAATAGCAAAACTTTAGTGGTCTGAAAATTTTTGACTGCAGCTTTCTCTCTCCATAGCAACTATATCTGATATGGTTATTATAACAGAGTTAGTCTTGCATGAGAAACATTTAGAGTGACATTGCATGGGTGACTCTTAAGCCACACCTGCTGGCTCCTCGTACCTCTTTTGCATCTATTTGTGTTGACATGAGGAGAGAAACAGCAATCACCAACCAGAGCTGCATTGATCACCTCATTTTGGTTCTTGTTAAGTTTTCTCAAGCTGAGGGAATAATGGGATACCTTCGGTGTCGTCTCCCTTTACGATTGGGGGCCCATGACACTCAACACTCTTGTGACATAATCTTTCATCTTGTCACTGGAGAAAATTACACTAGTTGTCTTCAAATGGAAGTTTTTGTCTTTAATGATTTAGACAACTTTTGTGCAAGTTGCTCCTTTGAGATAAATGTAGCAACTGTCCCATTGCCTTTGTCACTTTCTCAGCAATGGCAAACTGTGTTTCTTCTCATAACTTTTATCTGGCTCCACTGTTCGCTTCATCCAAATTTTCTCCTTATTCCTTCATTCAATTTTCTTTCCTTGAGGCTGTTAAGCATGAAGGAATTTGAGTAAATAATTTGTCTTTCATCAAGGGTTGAGTTTCTCCTTATGCTTTCAGCAGTCTCTTTTCTGTACTCCTCTCTGAACTGAGGGCTCCTTTCAGTCACCTTCAGAGATCTTAACTAAGTCATCTTCAGTTATTTCAGTGTTAGGAAGGCCAAGACTCGGGTGGATCATGGTCAACCAACATCCACCTTGTCTTGAGTGCTCCAACACTGTTCTATCATCCTTAATATAGTTTAAAATTCATGCAATTTGGAATTATACTGTATATTAGGAAATGTCATTAAAGAGTGTGTGCATGTGTGTTTGTGTGTGTGTGTGTGTGTGTGTGTGTGTGTGTGTGTGTGTGTGTGTGTGTGTGTGTGTGTTTTGAATATTTGCATTACTGCATTTGATCTTCTCTAATAGTCCCAGGTGCTTGAAGTTTTCTGGTTTTATGATTTATAAAGATTGATATTTTTAATAAAGTTATTGACATTGTTACTGAGGGTTTATAATGAGCTCATTAGCTTTGTAATAGTGTCTATATAGTATATGAATCTCAGGTTGACTCAGGAATGCTTTACTTTTTAATGTTTTGGCTTCAGGTCTTCCTCAGAGAGATACATTACAATACAAGATCTTGCAGTATATATACAATTTATCATGGCACAGCCTACTCCAGTCTTACACTTGGGGAGAGCAGGACTGTGGAAGCTGCATGCATAATGACAAGAAAGACGACCAACCACAAGGAAGGTTCATCATCTTGGTCTTCTCAGTGATGGAGACAGTGTATTAATCCAAGACACTCCATTGCCAAACTTCCCACTGGCTGTGCCATGAGAAATTGTACATATACTGCATGGTCTTGAATTGTGGTTTGTCTCTGAGGAAGACTTGTAGTTGAAACATAAGAGAAGTAAAGCTTTTCTGGGTCAAGCTGAGATGTGTCTACCACCTTCACTACTCAACTGTCCATAGAAGTGTATCAATGTGCATATCATTATGTAGAGTGACTGTGTCTCTGTAATACAGGGAATGACTCGTTTCACACTGGTACCAACGTGTAACTTTTGGCAAACTGTAAAGAGCAACTAGGAGATTATAGGTGAGGAACACTTCCTCTTTTTATTTTCATTCTTTCTGGTTTCTTATATATTTTCATCTGAACTATGATAATGATGTAGTAATTGGCTTTCTTCCTACTACCATCACTTAAACATCTATAGTTTGCTATACAAACAATAAGAACACAGAAGAGTTGAAGACAAATAGAAAAGTTACAGAGAATCATAAAGTAAGCAATTTTTCATTGTTTATTCACCACAGACAATCACATAATGATTTGATAACAAATTTTTGTATACTGTTTACATGAAATATAAACAGAAAAAAGTACAGAGATATTTATCTATCATCAAAATAAAACTAGATATTTAATCACTATGAAAATTAAATAATTTTTCCACTTGTTTTTCACAATAGGGGCAATCAGGATATGCATTAATAGCAAATTTTAGCTTTTTCAGTGGCACCACTAGATCCTGTTACCCTTGACTGCATACCTAGCTGGGAAGCATCTGTTTTGGACAGCTGATGTAAGTATTCAAGTCTCTTGTATTTTCCATTTATATCTTATACATATTGTTATACCTACTTATGCATGCTTATAAAATCTTTGTGTACTTGTACACCTGATGAAATGTGCGGGGTAATGGTTAACTAAGAAATCATTAGAGAAATAAGGGTTAGAAGACTGTCAGACTCTAGATATTTATTTCTCATTAGCATGCTTCCTCTCAACTCACCAGCTTCCCTTGAGCTATGTGCTGAAGCAAAGGGTATCTTTTATCCCCCATGTTACACCCCCTGGCTTCCTGTAGAGAGAGAGAGAGAACCGCAACAATGAAGACATGGAATCTCCTCTTCACCTCCCCATACCTCATCTTAAAGTGTTGTTATGGCAATGCAACTCGCTGAGAGAGATAGAGAAAACTATTTCTACACAAATTTGCTGTTCACTGACATATACCATGCTCTACAAAACCTTAATGAGCTTTACCATGCCTTCTTACCTCATCCTGCCTAACCATTTGTTGCATTTATTGACTTTCTTTTCTTGCAGCTTGTGGACATTCAGCAACATAGAGACCAGCAGAGACAGTATGACAACTGCACAACAGAGAGGGCTGAGGACAAAGGATGCTCTAACATTTGCAGCATAATTGGTTCATAATTTCTTTTTTGTGAGAAGCATAGGCAGTGCACTTAGTTTTGACCATAGGATTGTATGTCATCTTATTGTTACACCATCCCCAGGCACAGGCACTGGATTTGTAAAGCTGCTGTGTTGCCACCAAGACTTGAGACCAGTGTTGGCACAATGACACGTAACATGAGAGCCATACCCAAACAATGTTAGTGCAGGCTCTGCCCTCTGTTGCCAGAGTGGCAGAACAACCTTCACCCCTCAGTAGGACACTTTGAGAAACCTTTAAATTTAAAGGTTTTCAGCTTATGAACTTTTTCATATTTTTTAGCTTTTTCATGTGGCTTTTTTTTCCTTTCATTCTTGCCATTGTATCTTCATGTTTCATACATTTATTAATTAAAACCTTCAGATAAATTACTAATTCCAAGAATATGTTTCATTCTTCCAAACAAATGTGTAATATGAGCTCATATTTCTATTCACAGTGACCTAAGCCAGCTTCAGGTACTCCTTGAATTAAAAGAAAAACAGAGAGAGAGAGAGAGAGAGAGAGAGAGAGAGAGAGAGAGAGAGAGAGAGAGAGAGAGAGAGAGAATCAAACTTGTCAAAGTCAATAAATAAATGAATAAATAAATAAATGCGGTATTTTCCTTGTATTTCCTTATACGTCATGGCCTTTCAGACAATTTATATTACCAATACTTATATTGGAACATATATTAGTAAACGTCTTTAAAACAACAAAGGAAATGATTTCAGAAGGTTCAACTATTTAACTACCAATAAATACACCCTTCGCTAGTTTCCCTCTTCTTCCACACAACACCCTTTCTTATGGGTTGCTGTTGAGAATTCGATGCCAAAATGACGTCTTAAACACGATTTCAAACAGCATATCATAAGTTTGGGTGTTCAGTGGGAGCTTGGAACGATTCAACTACCAATAAATAAATACACCCTTCGCTAGTTTCCCTCTTCTTCCACACAACACCCTCTCTTATGGGTTGCTGTTGAGAATTCGATGCCAAAATGACGTCTTAAACACGATTTCAAACGGCAAATCATAAGTTTGGGTGTTCAGTGGGAGTTTGGAACGATTCAACTACCAATAAATACACCCTTCGCTAGTTTCCCTCTTCTTCCACATAACACCCTCTCTTATGGGTTGCTGTTGCAAAAAGACGTCTTAAATATCACAAGTTTTGGTGTTAAGTGGGAAACTGGAACGATTTCCTAAGTTGTGAGTGCCTTTATTATGAAGAGATGTTGTTACTCAGAAATTAAACCACCAAGAAATTAAATTTGCATTGTTTTATTCCAGATGATAGCTAGAACATGTGGTGTTGGAGCATGAGACGTAGGAGATAGACAGGAGGGAGATTATGCAAGTGATTTAGACTAAAATAGGACAAAATAGGAATGAAAGACTAGAGGACATGCAGGAGGAAGAGAATAATAATAGATAGTGGTGCAACTGGGACTATGAAGAGAGACGAATGTAAAGAATAGAAGAGGTTTCAACCAAGGGCTTGGCGTAGGAGCGTAGTCTGCTTCGCTCTCCACGGTTCCTTGGCACTGTGTATGGTTGGATGAGGATGTCTCAGCGCTGCGTGGTCCCGCGACGAAAGAGTACCAGTTTTTTTTCTTTTTTTTTCCGGGTGGCAACGAGCGAGAGTCGTCTGGCAGTGTTACTATCGTTTTCAGGGAAGTCATTCTCCTATATGGGGGAACGATTTTAGACCCCAAAGTGTTACTGAAAACTCCTATGATTAATTTCAAACAATAACCCAAGTGTTCATCCTTTACAGGACAATGTTAGAACGAGGAAACTTTTAGTAGTGTCATGTCTCGAATCATTGAGGAGACGCTTCAAATAATCTTTACTATTATTGCTATCACTATTATTCTCATTCTCATCATCATTATGATTATTACTATCACAATTATTATTATTATTATTATTATTATTATTATTATTATTATTATTA